>JAAWXA010000040.1:3261929-3402962 GCA_038090715.1 Florisuga fusca | reverse complement strand
GGGAGTGGGGGGTTCGGTTCGCGGGGCTGAAGCTCCCACCGGCGGGCGCTCCCGGGCAGCGGGCTGAGAGACTGCGGCCGTGTCGCCGCCCTGAGGCGAGGGTCTGACTGCCCGGGGAGCGGGGCCGAGATGCCCGCAGCGGGATGCGGAGGGAGAAGGAGCGAGGTTGGGGCCTCCTACACCGGGCAGGAAGCCGAGTCTGGGCCAGCTGCCTGAGGCGAGGCGTGTGCGCACCTCTCCGGCCGCCAAGTGTCCTGAGGCAAGAAACCGTCGTCAAGAGAAATAACCCGATTTATTTATTTATTTATTTTGAGAGTATACTGAGTGAAAACACAAGGGTGCCGTTGGGTCTGTTTACGGTGCAGGGAGAAGAGGCCCTAGGTCTCTGAGCTGCTTGGGGAGCTGTGCTTTTCACCTTCAAATTTATTGGTGAAAACAATGTAACAAGACGTGTTATACAGAGGGGATAGTGCAATAACCTGGACTTGCTGTTCTCAGTGAATATCAAACATTTCAGTTTGCTACCCTGTAGGCATTATAAAAAAAAACCCCACCCAAACAGTTCAATTACACCCTAAAGAAGGCTGGCTAAGTTAGGTGCCTTCCATACATAGTAAAAGTTTTTTTCTCATCACCTTAGTTTTGTTTTTCCCATGGTGGTAAGTATTTTAACATTTATACATTATTAATCTACCTATATGAAAAACTGAATATAGTACTAAGGAGTCTGGCATTTAAGCCCTACGAGGTATATATGATGTATGCTTTCCTCAGGGATAATTCTGTGTAGTAGCCTTCCCTTTGGAAACCCAATTATGGTGCCTCTGTCAGGAAAAGTTAATTGCGTGTGTGAAAACAGGCATGCGTTTTTATGGCTTTATGCTTCATGATTTTTCTGTTATGTAAAATCATCAGAAACAAGATACACTTTTCCTAGTCTACCTTACCTTGATGGAACTGTAATTATTCACAACTAAGTGAATCACAAGAAAGATTTCCTTCTATTGGAGGTGTATTTAGTAGAGTAGAAACATGCAGATGTCTCAGTTGGTGATATCTGATATTTCTTTAATGTCTTCCACCATAAAATTTTGTCTGAATAATTAGTGTTCAGTTATGCTTATAAACATTTATTGTACTATTCTGTAACCACATTGAGGTTTTCAGTTTTACCCATGTGTACTTGGGAAGGGGTAGTTGTGTCCATTGTTCCAAGTTTATGACAATTGAAGTCACTTGTTCTGTACTTCTCTTATTCTTCTAAATAGGTAATGTGGCACTTGACAATTTACAGATAAAGGAGAATGCACTAGTAAGTATTGTAATAATTTAAAATTTTTTATGGCTGTAAAGGCTAAGTCAGGATAAATTACTTCAGTATACCTTCTGTACTGGCTATTGGAAGTAAGTCCTTGGTTAACTGCTTCTGATTTTGCACACTTTGCTCAAATAGAAAGACAAGAAGCAGTGGGTGAAAAGGTAAGTGCACTCCTTCAGAAGAGAAAAATGACTTCTCAGAAGATAGCAGTAGGGTTTTAAAGTAAGCTTCCCAGTCATCTATACACACATGCATAAACACTCTGTCCTACTGTTTGAGGCTTGAAGTAGCAAAACATAAAATAAGTTATTGGTGGATTTTTGTTACTATTTTTGTCATCCAGTAAAACTTAAAGGATATAATTTCTGCTGTGATTGCTCTGTATAATCATACTTCTGTTAAGTCATAGTGGTTTTTCTTCACTTGCATAATAAAAGTTTGTTTCTGAATGATTTACTAGGTCTAATGGGTTTGTGTAGGCCTATGTATAGTTTTTTTCCAGCGTGGATTGAATAAATTGATTTTTGAGGCCTGACTCCTGCAAATTGATTGAGCTAATTGAAGTCTTCTGAAAGACAGTGGTTTATTTCCCAGTTTTTGGTGGGGGATGGAAGGGTAAATTTCCCATTTCGATGTCAGTTGATGAGATTGAAGCTTAGTTTAGGACTTGTATGGAAATACTATGTCAGTAGTTTGGTCAATTAAAGTTCGTTATGTTGTAGAACGTTGGGGCTAGGAAAAAATTTTTAATAGAAAAGAAGTTAACAATTTTGCTGTATAAACCAGTTAAAAAATATGGATCTTAATGTTTTTGTTTTTTGGGTTTTTTTAACAGAGTGAACTGGATGTACCTTTTAGAATAAAAGTTGGTCAGATAGGTAAGTTTTTGTTTCAAATATCGAAATGGATTTCTGTTCATTGAGGCTTGTAGCCTCAAGGTCAGTTCAGTCTCTGAATGTCTTTTATGAAGCTTTCTTAAGTCATCTCTGTACTTGTTGTTGGAACTAGCATATAAGTATGCTACCCATACTGCCCTGGGTAAATCATAAAATGTTATCTGACAAACCCTGTTTGTTAACTTTACAGGCTGCTATGAAAAACATGTTAGTATAGGCAGAATGTATGTGACTCTTTAAAGAACATTAGGAATATGAAGAATTTAACTAAGATTCCTGAAGCTGGCAAACATCCCAAGGGTTTAGGTACTCTTAGATATGTTTCTTGGTTGGTTGGTCATTTTCTTTGTTGGCTTTTTTTTAAGTAACTTTCTCTGGTG
The DNA here is from genome assembly GCA_038090715.1 of Florisuga fusca. Lineage (NCBI taxonomy): Eukaryota > Metazoa > Chordata > Aves > Apodiformes > Trochilidae > Florisuga > Florisuga fusca. The sequence continues at coordinate 3,400,368 of JAAWXA010000040.1, read as the reverse complement.
GTCAGCATTGTTTTTTCACAGGAAACATTTGTTGGAGATGAATGTGTATTGTATTCCATCTTTTGTTTCCCGGGGAAAATCATGTTCATCTCAGTGAATTTAACTTTGGTCACATTTTGGTCTGCATGTATTTTATCACTGCAAGGGTGTTATAAAATTCTTAGGCCCATATGGCTTCTTAATACCTTCTCAGTTGTTCAGGACATCAACCTACAGGGTTCCTGCTCTTTGCCTGAGGTGTTGTTTGGACTAAATTGGGAGTACATTTTTGGTTTGATGTAACTTGTCTGCTTTGTTTAGATAAACTTACTCTGAAGATTCCTTGGAAGAATCTCTATGGTGAGGCAGTTGTTGCCACTCTAGAAGGCTTGTATCTTCTAATAGTTCCTGGAGCAAGTACGTAAACTCTTAAACAACACAGCTAAATAATGGAAGAGAATATTATTGAAGGGTACCATGTAATTGAGTATGTAATAGCAAGTAGTTGATGTAAGCTGGCATTTTTACATTTTATTGCCTCAGGGAAATTTCTAAACAATGCTGGCAAATTGGTGGAGGGAAGGTGGGGAGCAAAAAGAACCTCTTGCTTTTATGCAAATCCCTGGTTGTCTTCAAGTTCAACAGTCAAGGTTCTTCTGAAGTGGCTTATCCTGTGTCCAGGATAACCTTATCTGGCTTTTTTTGGCTGTTGGTGTGGTATAGTTCATCTGCTTCTAACTGACCACAATTCCATTAGAACTGTTTTTAGGGAAACGGAAGGGGGTCAGAGAACTTGATTCTCTGACATCGGAACTTCTGGTATATTATAAAACTTGAAAGCTTCAAATATAAGTGTAATGGAACTTAAAACCTGCATAATATTGTGTAGACCATACTTAAGGGTCTGAGTGTGATGCTTTTGTGTCTAACTGTGTAAAAATAACAGTTTCAGAGGGTAGATGCAGCTTTCAGCAAGTAAAGCTAGAGTAGGCTTTATCTCAAACAAGGTGTTTTGCAGTGTGACGTTGAACATGGTGTGCATTGCTTGGTAATGCATTTCTATGACTTGAAGTTTAAGATTAAAGCTGTCCCAACTTGGCTTACAGGTATTAAATATGATGCAGAGAAGGAAGAAAAATACTTGCAGGATAATAAACAAAAGGAACTGGCAAGAATTGAAGAAGCCTTGCAGAAAGCAGCAGAAAAAGGTACTGAGTTAATGATATAGATCTCCATTGGAATTTGAGGGCTTAGGTTGTTTTATGGAAGAAAAATCCTGTTTTGTAATTGACTTAATGAATTTTGTTTTTTCAAGTGTCTAGCTAATCTGACTACAGTGATTTGAAAAGCCTTTTTTCCTCTCAGGCTTGGAAGTAATGCTATAGGTTTTGTTTAGCATTCATTTATCCAGTCATCTTCCACGAGAAACTGCAGTGTGATAATCTGGTATGTCTGCCTGTCAAGCTCCAGTGGAATGGGACCAAAGATAGAAATTGCATTGCATGAGGCCAGTGTTACAATATTGTTTTAGAGCTCTAGTAATAGATGTTTAATAATGTGATTTAGAGGTGCATGTTTCCTTCCTTTGCCTGAAGGAAAATGTAAGGAGAGTAGTAAGGCTTGTAAACTTTTCTTTCAATGATAATGCTATTGTTTGAGTTTCCACTATCCTTTTATTATGTTCTGTGTTTTGACTGTTTTGAGAAATGAAGCTCTTTGGAGCCAGGAAATAATTAATGACACAAGACAACAACTGAACATGCACATAAGAAACTTAAACTTTTGATCTAGGTCACTGCAAATGTATAAAGTTTGAATTGTAAATTAAAATAATTGATCATTTCAGTCTAGTTAACCTGATTTCTGGTTGCTTGTCTGGACAGAAACCCAACTCAGAACCAATGACAGGTAACTTAAATATGGGAGAGGAAAATGTTGAGCTGCAGTGATGAGAACTGTTCTTTGGGTTGTATAATGGTTCTTAAGATGGATCTCCTGGATACCTATAATACTGCAAGGTAGCTGGAAAAGTTACTGCAGTGAAGAGTTACATAAAACATCTGAAAAAAGATACTTGGGTTGTAATCTTTTTGCTTATTTAATTTTTTCAGTTACTGGACTTCCTTGTTCCTGTTTTTCGAGTTTGAGATGTACACTTTCAGTTTCCTTCAATCCAGTAATCTAGCAATCTGTTTACAGAGAGAAGCCTTGCTTTATTTCTTGTCTTAAGTTTGCCATAAACGTTATGAAGTCTAATTCAGTGAGTTAATTTTGCAGCCATTACTTCATGCTTGGGGCAAAGGAGCTTTCATAGAGGTTTAAACTTGATTATGTAGGACTTGAATACTGTAAAGCACGTGTTTCAGATGTTATTCGGAGCACCAGTAGCAGTGGTATGAAGGGTCCATATAAGAAGAATTTAACCTAATGGGCACTGCTTGAGGAATTCCAGTTCTAGAACTTCATATAAGGAAGAATGAGTTTGTGCACTTGTGACAGTTGTGTTTTTTGTTTTGTTTTTTAAAGAGAGAAATCTACTTTTGAAAGAAAAGTTAGACAAACATTCATATTGGATTATTTTAAACTGTAGTTACACTCTGTCATATTGCAGCATGATCCTTGTGGGTCCCTTAGAACTTGAGATATTCTATGATCATATCTCAGTGGAAGATACTTGTTTCTGGTGTTGTACTAGAATATTGTACTCAGGAGGACTTGTGTAGTTCTTGTATGGTCAGATCCCTGACTTTTGCTAGATACAGGAGTATAAGACCCAAGCTGCTCTACTGCATCACGAACTTTTAATAAATTCATATCCTTCTATGGGCTTTTAAGGTCACACAATAGCTGGTGAACATCTAGGAAATTTATTGAATATAATGTTGAGTAAATAAAGGTTGGTGAATACTCAGATATATGTGCTTTTCTGATTGCCCTCGTTTGAGAGGGCCAGGGTAAAAAACTGTGCCTGGCAGTTGCTGGTGGAGTCCTAGGCAAGTTTGGTTTTGGTTTTTTTTTTTTGGTTTTTTTTTTTCCTTGGTCCTTTCAAACCAGGACACTGATTGGTATTCAATTTACCTCAGTGTGTTTATAATCTTGATTCAGTACTTGGATTTTCTTAAGAGTGTCTTAGCAGAAATGGTCATATCACTGTGTGATTAGTGTTGTGTGATGGGGAAGTGGTAACTGGCTCTGCTGACACAAGCTGACAAAACATTATTTTCTGTTTTCTATCTGTCAGTATCAAAACTGGTACATGTATAGACCAAAACCTGCAACACTTCTCTTTTGCTGGTTAGAAGTAAAATGAGAACTGCATAAATTGCCTATGTAGATAATCCTTGAAACTGGGCACTCGTGAAGTGACTCTGGCTGTCAGATACTGTAATGGAAATACTAATGTGCCGTGTGAGTTTTATGAACTTAACATTAAATTAGGGGCTGATTTCATTTTTTTTTAAACAAAATGCATTTTTCTGGTTATTTGCTGCCATGTGGACCAAGGCGCTCATTCACAAGATGCCTTGTATGGGTTGGAGAACCTGGTTTACAAGGACACCAAGCCTGGTGGGTATGCCTGGTTACATTTTGCACATGCATGATGGATATGCAGCTTAAGTTTTTAAAAACAACCTCTCCACCCCCTCCCTCCTAAGCAGCCAAATGTAGAAATGAGTAAACTGTACTCATCTGATAACCATCCACATGTTGGTGGTTCTAGAAATAAGATTTTAATGACTGTGGATTGAAGTGGAAGCTTGGAATTACTAGTCCTATCTTAGTAACTGAGTGGCTATGCCAGAAAATTAAAGAGACCATTTAGAAAAATTTCCATCAGCCATCTTGAGCTTAAGAGTGTTATGAAATGCTGAGTACATACTACTTCAGTTTTAAAACATTATCTTCAGATGTTTTGAGAATAGAGGGTAATTATTCTTCAAGTGCCTGAGCTTAAGACAGTGGAAGTTCAGGCTCTTTAAATTGTGGACAGGCAAAATGGACCATAGCAGACTGAGGGCATTTAGCATACTTTTCTGGGTCTGGTTGTTTGGACTGCTAGCAAGTCAGATGAGGAAAAAGTTCCCACTGAACTTCAGGGGAACTGTTATTATGTTGTACGTGCTGTATTTTCATCTTCTTGATAAAAAACCACAGATATTCTTAGCCAAAAAGACTTTGTGGGCTTTTATTTGCGTGCAGGTTTAGAATGAGCTTAAAATCATACATCTAGTTTCTCCATAGTAATGAATGAAAGTAATCAAGAGGAAAATCATCTTGCCTTATTTTTGTCATGCATGGGAGTGAAAGCCTGAGAACTACAAATTCAACAGTAAGTGAAGGAAGCTGTCTTTTAAAAGTACCATTTATAGAGGATAATTTGTACTGTTAAAAGGAACTATCCAAAAGAAAATGTTGTTTCTATTTGGCATAGTTTCTCCTTTTTGTTATTTGTAGGGTGGTCACCTTACCTGCTAGGCAGGTTGAAATCTTGGCAGGCACTTTCTCCTCTTCTGTTTGAACAAGCATGCAAAGTACATAAATGTAAAATGTAAAGTTGTTCCCCAGAGTTAAATACACTGTTGCACTTGCTTTAGTGGGATACACCCTTCCCATGCAACAGCCTTCTGAAGTTAAGCACAGGCAGCCCTGTTGCTGAATTCTTTTCCCCAATATTGCCAGAGAGGGGAAAGGAGCAATGCAGCTCACTACTGGTTTTCTTCAGAAATGTGGAAAAATACGAGCATAAAATTGATTAATGGAATGGTTGTGGCTGTGTGGGTCATAATATGTTTGTAAATAATGGAATTTTATTTCATATAAAGCTTTTAAAGAGTTGTCATTTTTTATGCTCTTTTTTTTTACTTCTTGGTATTGTTCTCTCAGGTTGCTTTCATTTCATACATTTGGTTAGCATGAGAATCGTATTGAGAAGTGCTCTTTGTGTTCCCATCTACATGTCAAATATGTTAACTTGAATGTTATTCTGCTGTATAGTAGAAGGCTCTTCTGGATTGAAACTTCCATGTTGTTTTCTTTCCCCTCCCCATGTGTATATTATTAACTTCAATTTAGTTATGGCAATTATGCTTTTGTCTGAGATCCTTAGATATAAAACCCAAACACTTGGATTACAGAAAAACTTATTCACCAGAGTTACTACTAAGCAGTCATGGCTCTGATTTTAGCTCTTTTGTACCTTAATGATCTGGAATTATACAATTACAGTTATACAACTCACTCATGAAGAACTGTATATATTTGCTGAGCAGCCTGGTGATGATTTGTCATACCTCAAACACTTGAGATTCTACATAAGGAATACATGAAAGTTGAATTAAATGCCTTGGCCTTACAGCTGGCAACACTGTTAATCCAGTAGAAATTTGGATACGTAATGTAAAGTTTTTACTGGCTGCACAGTTTATCTGGGCTTTGAACTTGAAAGAGCCTTGGCTTTTTTGTTTTAAAATAAAATAAAGGCTTCAGATTGTTCCCTGAAAGTGAATTTAGGTATAGATAAATTATGAATAGTAAGACTCTGTGCTATGAGAACTTGCTGATTGCTTCCTTATCAGATCTGAAATTCTTTAAAAGCTTTTAATGAGGCCTTACTAAGGTATTCTTCTCTAAGACAAGCTGAAATTTCTTCTTTCTATGCTTATGCTTTCTCTCATTTCTGCTTTACTAACTTGAATTTTATCCTTTTCCCCAAAAAATTGCTTGCACTGCAAAAGGACGTAAGCGTAAAAAGTACAAAAAGCATTTTAAGAGACCCTTTAAAGGTCATGATCATTCAAAAGGTGGGTAAAAGTTATGGTTTAAAACTTTTTCAAAGACAGGGTTTTTTTACTTTGTGTTTGGATTATTTTTTCGTAGTCTTTGTATATACATCCACTGATGGGATTTATATTCTTTTCTTTGAAAGAGACGATGTAAATTGAAGAAAGCTCTTTTGTTTTTTTTATCCATTCTCTGGATCCACTAAGGCTGAAGAGAGTCCTTGCTCCACTCTACTTGCAAAACTATGCATGTTTCTTCAGCTTGAGCTCTCTGTGGCATTTCCAAAAAAACCCCAAAAAACACATTTTCTAGGACGATAAGTGACACTTCACTTTGACTGTTGGAGAGATACCTGTTCATCTCATTTCTGTAATATTCCACTAAGAGCTGGTAAAGTAAATCTGATACTGAACTAATGCTATAGCAGCAAGCAGTCATTCTCAGCACCTTGGCTTCTCTTCTAAATAACTTGCCTAGTGTTATGACTCTTATTTGACAGAATCCTTGTTTTTCCCCATGCTGTCCTTAAGTACCAAACCATTCAGGTCTTCAGTATTAGCATGTGATGAGGAACAGGCTGCCATATCCCATGTGGCTGTGCTGTTACATGTCTAATCTTGGAGGAAGCTGCAGCAGAGACTTGTAATTGGAGTAAAACCTCTGTGGGGACCCTAGATAAGCTTTGTATGGTATCAAACTTTTATTGCTGCTGGCAGATGCATCTGGTTGGAAAAATGTTTATGGGTTGCCTGCTTGCACTTGAGGCCATGAAGCTTCAGTGAGCACTTCTGTCTTTTTTTTTCTTTATTAATACTGTATCTGTTAATAAGGAATAAAAGTTATGAAGAAATTAATAGAAGGAGATGTGACTTGCATGTAAATGTGGTATAATGTTTTTGTCTGTTCTGAGTTCCTGAGGGTTTTATTTTTATATTTAAATACTCTCTTGACTAAAATAGTGTTATATCATGTTTAAGAGCAAAGTCTTTTAATTTTTAAAGGAATTTCCTGAACCTCTCTTAGAGCTTAAAAAGCCCCCCAACCTCATTTTTGTTGCAAGATGTACAGACTCGTATATCTGTGGTGATCAGCATGCATTGCATATTGAAAAAGATGCAAACAGTTAAAATAAGCAGCGAAGTCAAACTCAGAGTGTAACCCTAAACTTAGTCAAAACATGTAATCCTTATTTCTCTCCTTTTGGACAGCCAGGACTCTGTGTTTACCTTGAGCCATCTGTTGCCTTTTCAACAAAAATGCAGAAGCTGGGTAGGCTGATTGGCTGGGATAGCCACTTAGTAAGGTGGATATTGAAAAAGATAATTTAGCTTGTAAAGATAGCTAGAGAACAAGCAACTCATCTCTCCATATTTTAGGTAAAATCTTTAGAGCTTCAGCCTGAGATAGTATTTTTAGTTATGTCAGGAAATAATGAGGGTTGTAAGTATTCCCTTTTCACCTCAGCATGTGTACATAACTTCTGGGTGGAATGCTGAACTTCTGTAGGTATGCAGCTTCAGCTACCTTTCTTGTTGAGCGTAAGTTCAAATATCAAAATGTCAAGAAAAGTGTGCACCTAGCTTAAATAGTCACAATATAAGTCCAGTAGAGAATTAAAGGAACCTTTCAGAGTAACTGTTTTCACATATGGTATGCCATCTTTTGAACTTTTTCAGGCAGGGTTGAATGAAAGACTAATGGGTTAGTCTCTAGTGCTAGTATCATCTTGCACTAAATTACATCATCTTACCTGTTTACCTGTTGAAACCCCTCGTTAAGTGCTAAGGGACTCTTAAGAGGAAACCTTTTAGCTTGGGAAGAGAGTAGAGAAGTGTATTAAATAAGAATCTAGACACAGATTTTCTTATGGTTGTGTTGTGCTCACACAGCCAACATCACATCTTCAAATACAGATGTACAGGAAAGGAAAAAAAAATGCCAATATGCAATCTAAACAAGTGAAAACTTAACTGTTAATTGTTCATGTTAGAGTAAACATTAAATTTATAGCAGAATAGATGTTGATGTGGTTAAGCTCAACTTGCAACTACTACACTGAATGCTGACTTTTTTTCAATTATTGTTTTAGACAGACCGAAGGAGGAGAAGAAAGATACTTTCTTGGAAAAGCTTGCAACTCAAGTAATAAAAAATGTCCAAGTCAAAATCACAGGCATTCATGTTAGATACGAAGATGATGTAAGTATCTGGAACATATTATCTCAGTTTTAAATTGAATTCCAGTGCAGTCAGGAGTGTCTAGTCCATAGAAAAAACCTGTTACCTGCTGCCTTGAAAACATTGCTGTGGTTTCTTCTGCACTTCTTCAAATATAGCACCCCAGATATGACTGCAAACCAGAAAGAATTTTATTGGTGAAATAAACATTCTTCTGCCTTTTCTAGTGGTGCCTTGCTCACTAAAAATGGATGGTGGCTGTTTATCATCTGTTAGTGTTGATTTACAGGATTTTTCAGTGTCTTGGGTGAAGTCCAGAATGGCAGAAACTAGTGGTGCTGCAGATGAATCTGAAGGCAAATAGCTGAAAACAATTAATTGATGGAGAAGAATGGTATTGTTCTAGCCTTCCAGCTTCCTTTACAAAACTGTAAAGGCAGCTTGTTATGAGATAACTGAATGTAAGAGAAAAGCAATGGATGTAGACTGTTCCTCAAATCTGTTTTGGAACTGTTTTCAGAGACAGAAATTAAATAGCTGGGAGGAATGGAAGTCTTAAAATGTCTCCAAGAACGCTTCAGGTAGAATAATTAAGCAAAGGAAGATCCTCATGACAGCTCAGGATTTCAGTCAATTTTAATTAAAAGGTACATCTCTATTTGTAGGAAGATCAATAAATAGCTGTTTTTTTAAATATTTTTATAGGTTACAGACCCACAGTGCCCAATTTCCTTGGGGATGACGCTGAGCGAGCTCAGTTTACTGGTAATGTGTGTGCATTCATCTTATGTTTTCAGTGTGCTTGTCTTTTGAGTAGCAGAAAGAAAAAGTAATGTGATAAATACAGCTGGAAGTGAAGACTGTTTTATTCATGCAGATACTACTTGAAGTTTGTTCCTCAGCTGTTTTTCTTTTTACTTGCACATCACAGTTTCTCAGAACAGTCATTTGTCCTCATGATCCAAGTGATCTTTAAAACTCAATGTCTTTGCTTTCATAGGGTGTGTCATTTCCATGCCTAATAAATAAATTAGGACAAACATTACATTATGATGATAAATAATGTGGTACTTTGCCAGGACTTTTGATAAATGGGTGGAGAAAATTTCAGCTAACTCCTGTTTTCCTAAGATTTTAAGGAGTTTAAGGACCTGAAAATCAACATAAATTGACCCATTTTGTATTGGATTTTGACTTGTGAATATGCAGTCCAGACAAACAAGGTTCTGTAATCAAGTAGCACCAAAATGATTCTTTCTGTGCTTGAAAGTCTAGCATAAAATAGAAAATGTGCTGTATAAGATGCACAAAATGAGTTTTATCACTTTGAATTTTCAGACCACAAATGAAAACTGGACACCTTCTATTTTGAATGAAGCTGCAAAAATAATATACAAGGTAATGTATTATTCTTTTTCTTTTTGCTCTCAAAGTAGAGAACAACTGATCTGAGGCAGAAATAAGCTGTGGTTCTCAATAAAAATTGGAAAAATAATTTGTTTTGCAAATTCTCCTGTTTTCCCTAAGTTTGCTGTGTGCTTAAGCAGAACTAGAACAAAATTAGATGGCTTTATTTAAGGCATAACTTTCAACTCCGTAGTTTAAATAATTTCTCTTAAATGCAAAATCTGATCCTGTCATTAAGTGTATTATACAACAAGTCTGCATGGTGAATCAACTGCGAAGGGTTTCCTAGTCCTGGCTTCTTTACTGACACTGAATGCTTATTTTGTGCACTCTCAGCCCTGGTATCCAGAGTCATATTTAACAGAAGTCCATGAACTTCTGTGCTTTGAGAGCTTGCTTTTTATCAGTTTCATTTTCACCAAACAATAGTCTTATCAGATTACATACATCTCAGTGCTAATGGTGGATTTGCTGTCCAGTCTGCTATCATTTGTTTTGTCTTTTCACAAATGAAAAGCTAAGTTCACAGAATGGGTTAAATACTGAATATGGAATCTGTCAAATGTTTTCTTTCTTGTGCAGCTTTTGTGCCTGGACAGCCTCAGTGCTTATTGGAACATACACAGTGACATGTATTATCATGGCACCCGTGAGGAAATACTGGTAATGTTGAAAATAATGCATTAAACACTACTATATTCTATAGCTGTTGTATTTGAAACTGCACCATACTCATTTCCACCTCACTCCTTATACTTATGGTCAGCTGTGTGCTGATACCAGGGCTGGGTGTTGGTTCATTTCACCATTGTGATCCTGTAGGTTTTCAAATGGGTCTAAAACCATGTCTGTAAAATCATAATCTGTTGGGGTATTCATCTTGACTTCATTCTATTTACCCAGTACTGTTTACTAAATGCTTGGGATATATGAGCTGTTACATATCTGCTGTAATGAAAAAGGCAAGGTTGAGGTATTAAATGAGCATAGTACTAATAAAAAGTCAAAATATTAGGTCAGAACAGAAACTGGTATTCCATGTTACCCAGGTTAATTGCATGTTACTGTTATCCAGGTTACCTGAGATGCATGGCTGAAATTAACCAGTAGAGTGAAGCCAGATAAAATAATAAAATTTTGAAACACCAAGGTTTTTTTACTTCTTAATAAATCAAAGGTTATGTATAATGACCTAAACAAAAAAATTTTAGCATTATGGAAGGACTTTGTGTAAATCCTCTCTTCCACTTGTTAAGTCCTCTCTCTGTTTCAGAGCTGGAAAAGCAATACAGCAACTGAACAAGTAGCAAATAACATTTCCTGTTCAGTATATGTTATCTGTGTTAAATACCTCAATATATTTTCTGTCATTTTTTAGTGTAGCTTGTTTCCTGGAAAGCTAGGTCTTCCATCCAGGCAGGATGTTTTGGGCTTAATTTTAAGCAGCATTATCATGGAATGAGATTTATCCTAGTAGCCAATTGGTCTGGGTTGTAGTAAAAGTAAGCTGTGTAATCTGTAGCAATCTGTTACTTCTGTGCAGCAGTCTTCATATTTATATAACATGACTATATGGGTGGTGGTAAGATTAGCTGTTTTATATGTAATCTCATTTGAATTTAGCTTTCATTAGTATAGGTCAGCAAACAGGAAATAGTTTGAAATACCAAGAAATAGGGAGGGAGTGTACTTTTTATAAAGTAAAAAACAGGTTTTAAAGAAGGGACTGGGAAAAGGATCAGGTTGAAGAAAAACTTAGTTACAAAATATTTTCATTGTAAACACAACTTCATGAAATATAATGGGAATGAGCACTTCATCTGCCTTCATATAATAGCTAATATGTACAGCTTAAAAGCAGGTCTCCAGTGTGAACTGTTTATGCCATTACAATTCTGAAACTGTAAAATATTTGGGCATCAGACCTCATGTCGAATTAAGACTTGGTTCTAGCATGACATCTCTGAGGTCTCCTGGGCTATTCTTTTATTTTTCTGACTACTTTGTCTTTAATTCTTCTCATACCTGCAGAATACCAGAAGGCTCAAGTAGCCTCCTTACATGCTAAAAATGAAGAAGGAGAGAATGGTAATAGCTACTCCTGGTAATTTCAAGGAGTTTACAAATAAATGCTTGACCTACTTTGCTACATGTTTGAGACTACATGTGAGCTATATAGTTCTCAATTAACACAAAATAGTTGCTATTGCAAGATTTAGATACAATTTGGATAAAGACTCTACTATCCTTCCACTTTATATGAGAAATTTAAGAGTTGTTCTAAATCTGGCAAGTTTAAATGCTTCAGTTTTAAGTGCCTGTGCTATATTAGCTTTCCCATTTAGGGGGAGGAGGCCATTGCAAAATATGTGAAATTAAGTTGGTCTGTTCAAAGCTGAGAGAACTCTAAGCAATGAATGTTTTTCAGCAGTTACTAAACAGTTACACATTACTTTACAGGATCAGCTGAAAAGAGGAATTCCATCTACTGGTAACCAGCCTCAAGACTACCAGTATAGTAAGTAAAGTAGGAATGAATCAATACAAACTCACGTGGCCTGCATCAGATCTCCACTGTGTTATCACCTTGCCAAAGCTAATTTTATTTTATATAAAGCTAAACTTAATAGACCATATTAGAGCTTTTATGTTTTTTGACGACTGCTGGGCTCTTTATTTTTGGTACAATATCCATCTTGATTCTGTGGGTCTTGAGCAGAATACACATTATCAGTACAAAGGGATATATCAGACATTGGAAATAAGTACATTGATATTTTTTCATATGCTTTATTTGTAATCATTAATATTTTTTTTTTTTTTTTTAACATTTGAGTTTTTAGACCAGTGTCAGCTTCTGCAAGACTGTATATCAACCCATATGCAGAAGTAGAATTGAAAACTCCCAAGCTCGATTGTGATGTAGAAGTACAGAGAATTGTAATTGAATTCACTAAGCCACAGGTAAGGTGACTATCTGTTATCTTCTGTCTCAGATCTTGTGATAAACTAGAATTTTTTTGTTGGGAAACATTGTTTTTTAGCGATTTCCTGCTTATATGCAAGTGGTATGTTAAGCTGTTTAGCAGGGATTATGAGATCAGTGTAGGGTCCTTGTCCCTTTGCCTCACAGTCACTTCATGGTGCTAGATCCTGATCCTCTCACCCTATTGTCTGGGGACCCTCTGGGGACCATCTGATCTGCATTCAGCCCTTCCAATAGAATTCCTTTCATGCAGAGAATGGAATCATTGTTATGACTAGCCCTTATCTTGCAAAACTGTAAGCCAGCTTTGTAACTGCAGAGGTGCCGAGATGCAAGCAAGAGTGAGACTAAACTGAGGGTACTGACTTGGGCAACAAGACCTGCTGAAGTGTCAAGGAACTCATTTGGTAGCTCTCAGGCAATGTCAGTATTTTCATTTGTTCAGTGATAATGAATGTACAGTTAGTTTTGCTAGGGAGCTTTCTAGCTCTTACTGATGTCAGTAAAATGCATACTCTCATTTCTGTATAGTCTGAGGAATACTGAAGGCTGTAGCATGCATGTACTTCAAGCACTTTGTGGAAAAAAATCTGAACCTCTGCTGAGAGACTTGTTTTTCTATGTTTTAGTACCTCAGTATGATAAATCTTCTGGAGTCTATAGATTACATGGTTCGCAACGCACCTTACAGAAGATACAGACCTTGTGTACCTCTCCATAAGAATGCCAGACAATGGTAAGCTCTGTATGCTTATGCATTCTTTGGGAGATGCTGAAGTCCCCTCCAGTCTCTTCATTATCCTTCATGGTGAAAGGTGATCTTATAGATGGCATATGTCATTGACTTTCACTGAGCTTTTCTTGGCCAAGTAGAAAAGGCTTGGAGAAAAGAACACATAAAAGAACAAAGTGTTAATCTGTCTTGCAGAGCTAGCTCTGGTCCCCAAAATCTCTGAACAAAACACTGTTGTTCTCTCCAGATGCTAGAATATAATTTTAGAAAGACTAAGAAAAATTAGCAAATATATTACAAGGAAAACATGCATATCAACTGTAATTTTTCAGTTTTTGAGTTGAGAAACATTTTTGTGGAATTTTCTAACTGATGATGATTATCAGACTGCTTAATTGTATTTAATGCTGTTACAGCCCAAACTGCCAAAGATGCATCTCAACAGAAAGTGCAGATTTATAGTTCTTCAGGCATTAAATAGAACACCTCAGTCCAGTTTTGAAAAGTAATGTTAAAACCATTAAAATTCTATAGAATAGAAACAAAGTTATATAAATATAGAATAGAAACCAAGTTACTCTGCAACTTTTAAATTGTAATGCACAAATGAAAGGGGAAGTTGCTCACAAGTGTGCAATTATTGTAGGTGGAAGTATGCAGGTAACAGTGTTCTTGAAGTTCACATTAAAAGGCATACTCGGATGTGGTCATGGAGTAACATAAAACAACACAGGCAGCTTTTGAAGAGTTACAAAAACATGTACAAGAACAAGCTGACACAGAGTAAGTTGTCAGAAGAAGCACAGAAGCAAATTCAGGTATGTGGGTTTTTTCTTCTGAGAAAAGTGCTTTTTGATCCCTTTAATTCTTCAAATATACATGACAGTAATCAAGGCTGGTGATTTTACAAGAGCACAGTAAGCTCTGTGGAAATACCATTTAAATCTGTAGTTCAGTGTAACCTGTTGTAGAAATTAAAAAATACCAGTTTAAGTGCCATTTAAATGAATCCATTTTGTTCATGGATTAATGAATTTGGATCCATCTAATGAACTGCTGGATTAATCCGTTTAAAAGAAATAGACTGCCTAACATCAGGTTTCATCTTCCAGTGAATTTCTGGGGAGGAAGGGGGAGGTGTATTCTTGAGAGAAAGAAGCAGGTCTGGAAAGAAGTTAGAATGTAAATATGAAAGAGATGGTAAGAGCTTTTCTAGTGGTGAGCATTCACTAAATGTGTTCTAGAGGCAAATGATTTCATCATTTTTACAGGACCTGGAAAGAAACCTTGATGTCTTCAATATAATCCTAGCAAGACAACAGGCACAAGTTGAGGTAAGAATTAATTTTTGTTGAGTAATACTGTACTACTGAAGATAGGATGCTTTTGTCATAACAGTATCTTGAAAATCAAGTTGTGTTAATGGGTAGGATAGGGAGGTGTGAAAGCAAGTTTCCTATACTTTCAGGGCAAAAGTAAATCAGTTTTCAAGTGCCATTTAGACAGCTGTCTAAGGATGATGATTTAGTGGTTCTTGGAATATTAATTCTATTAATTGTGTATTTTCGTGTATGTTTTGTAGACAATAAGATCAGGACAAAAACTACTGAAGAAGAAGACTGCTGAAGCAGGAAAAAAAAGTGGAGGATGGTTTGGTGGTTTCTGGACCAGAAAAGAATCTAGGAAAAAGGAAGATGAAGAATCACTTGTTCCTGAAAGTAGGTTTAGACTCTAATGCACAAATGTGTTACACATTACATGTGTAGCTGCTTCTGTGTAAATTATTTTACAATATGGAATTGAGTGTAATATGAAGAAGGAAAGAAATGTATCAGCAGGACTTAGATACAGTACAAAACAGAGGTGAGGAAAAATGCTTATCACTACTAATTAAAGTGCAAGTTCTTGTGCTTTTATTTTTTTTTTCTTTTAGCTATTGATGAACTAATGACACCAGAAGAGAAAGCTAAGCTATTTACTGCTATTGGATATAGTGACAGTTCCCATCACCTTTCCTTACCAAAGCAGGTAAGCAAATTTTGCTGGGTATGATTTAGGGAAAAAAAAAAAAAAAGTGAAAAAATACCAAAACAAAGAAAAAAAAATGAATCAAAACAAAAAACTGTTGTGAAGTGTGCTGACTTTAAGATAAGCAGTAGAATGTGTTGGTCCAAGTCAAATCTGTGTTGGATGTACAAAGAAGATTAAAAAAAATAAATTGTGAAAACACAAAGAATGTTCTTTCTTATGCACAACCCTCATCTGGAGTGATTTAGAAGCAGCAAAAACTGAATGATGGATATCTATTTGAAGCTTGGAAGAGACTATGTAAAGCTAACTGTAAATGAAAAAAGGTCCATTTTAGCTTTTCCTTTGCATTTATTTTCATTCTATCTGTTGTAGAGAAAGCTGATTTAGTCTGGATGGAAGTTTTCATTTGTGTTTTTATTGTTGTTTTTAAAATCCAAAGTCAGTTTTAAACTGTTAACTGAGTAGTTGTTGATGTAAAGATGAGCATTTCCTGTTTGACACAATATTTGTAAGTTTCAAGGGTGCTGCTCTTAGAAGAATCATGTTACGTTTCTATTAAGATCTTTGTCCTAATAATTAATATTAGATTATAGTTGTAGTGCTTTTCTCTACTATATGAAGGAAAGCACCATAAAATGAAAAAGAACAAAACAAAACAAGACTTTTTTGTACCAGGTAATATTTGGCTTGTTAAGTAAAGGAATAGAAGATAAAACTTGATGGCCTAATAGGAAGAAATCCAGAATGTAGACAACTAAGAAAATATGAAATGCTATTGTTTCTCTCAGTGACACATTTGTTTTCTCTGAGTGCTATTCCATTGTTGTTTAAAATCCTAATGTGACTGCTGCTTCACTTGCAGAAGCAGCTTTTACATTAAGAGTATTTCCTACAGGGAGGATGTTGTCTCTTTACCCAACTGGTCTCCTTGCTCCCAGCACTCTAATTTACCAACATCATATATTTCAGTTAAATTTAAGAATTAGAAGCTTGTGTGTGCTTCACACAGTAAAGTTCAGAACTGTTTGAGTGGCAGCACGGAGGACTGTGCACTGTTGTACAAACTTATCTTCACTGTCAAATTGAAAAAAAGCAGAGCAGCAGCAAGCATCTCTTGCCAACAGAGAAGAGAGACAGCTCAAATAGTTCACAGTACTAGTGCCTTCTTTCCTTTCTGTTCCATGCTTAGCTTGCTTACCTGTGTAGAAAAACTTCCATATTTATTTTGGACACTGTAAATATAAAGGTGCTTTCATCTATCTCAGTACTCTGAAGAAAGTTGAAGACTTCAAATTCAAATGCAAGTATTACTTGGTTCTTATTGAGTTGCTGACTGAGCCAGTCATAAAATGGTACATGTGTCAGGAAGCCAAACCCCTTTGTTAACAAGGTTGAGAGATGACTGGTAGTGTCTTCTAAAATGTAGTTTTTTGATGGGGTTATGATGATTTTGTTTGTTGATCTTGCTAGGTCTCTCCTGAGTGTATTTTAGCTACACTTGCTTTCACAGTTTGGAAAAACTTCCCTGAATACTGAGAAGAGACACTACATATGATTTGCTTTAGGTGAAATACACTGTTTTATGTTAAAGAAATAATTGGTTATGGCTGAAAGAAAGTAAAGCCTCTTTACGTCTTTTCTTATGTAGGGTTATGTTTGTTGCCTTAGTTGCCTGTAATAGCTTTAAATACCACATTTTGCTAGTTTTACTGAAATTAGTAATTCTGAATAATTAATTATCTCAAGATGACTAATTTTGAATTTCTCTGTCCTTTTTACTAGTATGTTGCCCGTGTTGTGTCCCTGAAGCTGTTAAGCACTTCTCTTATAATTAAAGAAGACAAAAATGTGGCAGAAACTCTTAAAGTACAGATAATTGATCTGAGTACCAAGATATCACAGCGCCCAGGAGCACAAGCCATTAAGTAATTGGATTATTTCTTTTCTTTTTGTGCAAATACTTCTTCCACTCCCTCCTCCTTTACATCTTTCCTTGGGTAGTACATCATGTTGTATAGTGGCATTCACATTTATGGGCCTTCTGCAATTGCACTCTCTTGGAAAATTCTGGTCAAATAATTTGGTGTATAACATAGAGTGGAATGAAGCAAGGAATTCTGTTTGTTAGTCACCATAAATAATAAGCTTTTCCTAGACTCCAAATGTTGAAGTGCTGCATGTTACTTCTGGGAAGTAAGAGTGGGAAGTGGTCTGGCTAACACACTCCAGCCAAGAAACTCAATGTGTTGCTTACTTCCTACAGAAAAAAAGAACTTAATCTGTACTGTGGACAGGAGATTAACCAGCGTGTATCAAACGGTGTCCTTCCTTTTGTTTTAAGAGAGGGCACACCAGAAATATTGAACACAACTTTTTGGATTTTCCAGTCAGTCAGATGTTCAGTGTCTGGAAAATGAGTCTGTGCACTTCTCATGCTTTCATTTACATTCTTTCTTCTTCTGACTTTACGCATAAGATCCCTAGCTGAGCTGCTGACTCTTGAGATGTATTTGCTAAAAACCATTTTTGGGGGAACACCGAAGGTACAGCCTGAATGCTGCACAAAAATACAAAGAGCTTTGAAAGTATATTTTACCTAAATGCATATCATGTATTGTAGTTGGCAAAACTGAAACGGTAGAACAGAGTTTGAAAATTTATTTTAATTTTCTGCAAAAATATAATTAAGTTGTCCAAAAGGAGCCAGACTTATGACACTGATTTATGTCCAAACTGTGTTGCCTCATAAGGGCAGGGATTCCAGTAGTGGAAAATCAATTTTCTATGGAATTGGTACTTCTAAGGACAAATGAAGTTTATGTGGTTTGGTGGTGTTCATATAGCTTTTTTCAGAGGCATTTTTCTACCGACTCAATCTAATACTATTGTCAGGGAGGCTGCCAGTGAGTAATATCCATTTGCACCAAAACAGCTCATTTTTTAAAATTGATACGTAATAGTTAACCTTCCTACTCTTTTTCACCTGTAGCATAAATACTCTGCCTTCTTTTTTCTTGCAATTGATTCTTTTAATAAGCGTGAGCTGGAATTTGTATTCATACCACCTTTCTGATAGCAGAGAGCAGAAAGAAAGTATCACCTTTGTGTAATGGTGAACGACTTGGCTCCTATTTATTTTTCCAATTTATTAATGTAGCATTTTCTTAACCATGTGGTTGGTACATTAGTCCTGCAAAACCAGTCATATTTGGCTTTATCAAAGGCTTTCTCACCTTCCCTGTCTTTCTTAGTTTGAACTGTGTTCTGCATTCTTAATTGAGTATGTTTAACTATTCACTATTTTTAGGGTTGAAGCCAAGCTCGAAAACTGGTACGTTACAGGCCTGAGACAAGAAAACATTGTACCATCTCTTGTGGCTTCCATAGGGGACAGCAAATCTTCACTACTTCAGATTGAGTTTAATGTTAACCCAGAGGATAGTACTGCTGACCAAAGTCTTACAATTGAATCACAGCCTGTGGAAATAAAATATGATGCAGTGAGTATTAAACTAAACTCCTACCTCTTTTTCTGTTTCTCCTTTCTCTGCCATTACTCTAAGCTCTGTCAAGACTTATTTTGGGGTTTTACTGAGTAACTTTGGTGCATATTGATAATTATTTTCTATCTTTTTTTTTTTTTCTTTTCTTTTCTTTTAAAGAAAACAATAAATGCAATGGTAGAATTCTTCCAAACTAGTAAGGGAATGGATCTTGAAAGATTAACATCAGCCACATTAATGAAGCTGGAAGAAATCAAGGAAAGAACTGCTACAGGTAATACAAAAATTCTTATGCAAAGTGAACCCTCAAATGTCTTTAAAAGTTTGAGTGTGATTTTCTAAACATGTTTCTTAGGTTTGATTGCTGGCTAAAAGGCTACGATTGAGTTCTTTCCTTGTGTTTTTGTTTTGGAGGACTGGTCCATTTTTACTGGTCCAGTATTTTAAAATACTGGTCCAGTATTTTATGGGGTGGAGCGTTGCTTTTAGGGAGACATTATTAGAATGGTACAAAATTAAGTCTACTCAAGATGTGTTACCTTCCAGATGGATAGCATCTCTTTTTATGTGTTGACTGGCATAAATGTTACACTTGTGAATAGCATTTCTATCTTGACATTTCTGTGTTTTTATTTAAGGATTAGCTCATATTATTGAAATGCGGAAAGTCCTTGAGTTGAAGGTTCATCTGAAGCCTTCCTACCTTGTGGTTCCACAGACAGGTTTCTACCATGAGAAGTCAAATTTGCTGATTTTGGACTTTGGTACATTTCAGGTATATAAAGCTGTCTTTGACATACTTGTACTAGGTCATCTTCTCAGGAATACTTTTCAATTTGAAATCATGATTGGAATAGCTCATTGTTTAATATACTTCTATTTCTTCAACAAAAAATAACTTCTGTTTCCTTTTTGGAAGAATTGGTAGCCTTTTATATATAAAAAAGAATATAAGTTTTCTCTTGGAATTTTGAAGATGATTCCCTTGTTTCCTACGAAACTGAAAGATTACAAAAATTTAATTTTTATTCTGGCTGACTGCTAAATATTTATTTAAATTGCACCCCAGCAGTAAACTTGTAAACTAATGAGAAGTATTCTTTTTTAATAATGTGAATTAAGATGGTTGTCAGAAGCAACAAGAAAAATCTACTTGTTTGTCATGTATGAAATGAATTAAGATCACTTCTCTGAAAGAGTTCACATGTCACTCTTCAGTTCCTGTGAATCAACTTTTTCATCTTCACTAGAATTAATAGCACATGTATATAGTTTTAGACTTAACTTTATCTTGTCCTTTATCTGTTTAGCTGAACAGCATAAATCAAGGCAGTAGTGAATCTTCTAGCTTTTCATCTTTAGAGGAGATTATGGACAAAGCTTATGACAAGTTTGATGTGGAAATAAAAAATGTGCAACTTCTTTTTGGAAAAACAGGTAACAAAACAACATAGTTGCTGTTTACTCAAAAAATAAATGAAGGCTGCCTACCTCTAATAAATGTTCTTTAAAGAAAAAAGGCAAACCAAAGCCAGTGGTTAACTGAAAGATAGATGACTGGTATTAAACTAACACAAAAAATCATTAGTTTCTCTTCAAACAACTGTTTGCTTATTTCTGGGACTTTTGTATAACCTCTTCACTTTGCCAGCAAGCAATGTAGATGCATAGAACTTAAGTTTTCTGCCATGTGCAGGAAAAAAAAGCTAAAATTTGCCTTATTACTTCATTTGGACTTAAGTTGGTGTGGTCAGTAGGATGCTATATTACTGCTCCATATCTATCTATCTATCTGTCTTTTTAAAAATTTTTTTAGGGTTCTATGTCTACATACATCTTTAAGTGTAGATTTGGGCTTAAGGCTGCTTAGGCAATATAGCATTAAGAACTATTAAAAAATAATTCAAAATCTGTTAAAATACTGACACCAAATGGCTCTGTTTCTTCAATTTGTGAGTGGGTTCTTCATCTTCTCCTGGGGATGTTGTTTTAATACTGTAATGATATCTTAAATAAAGCAATTCACAAACTCTCTTCATTTACACTTAATGAATGTTTGCAGGTGAAGACTGGAAGAAGGCTCGTTTTCAACATCCATCAACTTTGCACATATTACAGCCTATGGATATTCATGTACAGCTGGCAAAATCAATGGTGGAAAGAGATACCAGGATGGCAAAGTAATATATTAATGTTGAAAGGGCTTCTTTTTCATTACTGTGCACTTGCAGAAAACTGTATTTTCCGAAAAGGTTCAGTTATATTTGATAATTTTGAAGGTATTCACTTAAGAAATAGAAATAATTTATTACTTTGTATGAAACCTCTTTTGACTAATAGTTCCCTGGTCGTGGTCACAGGTTAGTAACTACACTGTGACTACAAGACCTGTTTTTAATGCAGAAGCACTTGCTTTACTGTGATGTGATCTTTATAAATGAGTACAGGTTTTGGTAAAATTGAAATCAAGAATTAGTATGTGCTTTTTTGTCTTGGAGTTGAATCAAATTTGTTTTAAAAAAAGGTTTAAAGTGTCAGGAGGACTTCCTTTGGTGCATGTCAGACTGTCTGACCAGAAAATCAAGGCGATTTTTGATCTGATTGATAGCATTCCATTGCCTCAGAAGTCATCTGTTTCAGTCCCAAGTACCAAGGT
Organism: Florisuga fusca; assembly: GCA_038090715.1. NCBI lineage: Eukaryota > Metazoa > Chordata > Aves > Apodiformes > Trochilidae > Florisuga > Florisuga fusca. The sequence continues at coordinate 3,379,114 of JAAWXA010000040.1, read as the reverse complement.
AAGCTGATTATAAATAAAAAAATGGAAATTAAAAAACTGGCATTGCTACAGTGATCACTGTAAGTGTGTATGCCTGTTAATGTGTGTGGTCTTTTTCACTTGAAATAAGAGATGTTGTTCCCAAACTCAGTTAAGCAATGTCCTCATTATGACTTATCAGAAAATGCTGATCTTGCTCAGACAAGGCTAGCTTAGCTTTTGTAATTGTTCTGCTGGTTTCCATATGAGTTTTGACAATACTGACCTTTCTGAGTAATGTGGGGGAGGAGGGTATGGTGAAACATGGACCAGCAGTTGAAAATCTGACTGATCATACCAAGTTAGTAACACTGTAAAATAGTAATTTTTCTTTCCACCTTCCCCTTCCCTCTAGGTACCAGGTATTTCCACAATTCCTGTCGTTAGTAAAGGCTTACTTAAGGCACCCCAGCTGTTAGCAGAAATAGTGTCAGGTAAGAAGCTACAAATGCCTTTGTAAAATTAAGAGGCCATAATTTATGGAGTAGCTAACACATTCTGTCTGCTGTTTATCTTAAAACATAAGGATAAAAGAGGTGAGTCTGATTTGATCATCTCTAACTAGAAGTACATAGGAAGATTGCATTAAGATGCTGATGTTAATTGGGAATAATCAGGTTGCTTTTTTTAAAAAGAAGAAAAATTTGGGAGCAGGATTAGCTAATATGCATAAGCAACCTCTTCAAATGTAAGTGAGCTATTAATAACAACTGAATTAGGATGACATTAGTAAACCAATATAATTATTTTGATGTCATGAGACATCTTTTTAGCAGGGAGTATTGAGCAACCTGTTATTTTAGAACTGATTTAAGTCTAAAAATGGATTTAGCCAAATACTAATCTGCTGCTGCTGCCACTCCAGGGCACATACTTTGGGGTGAGTAACTTGTCTAAAGGATGCATACAGTTGCCTAAAGCAGCCAGCCTGTGGCAAAACCAGGCTTTTAGAAATATCTCATGTACTGTTCTGAGTGTTTTGCATTAGAAAAGTTTTCTTTTTTCTGAAAATGCAGAACTAGAATAGCAAACTGCAATCTACTGTACTGACACTCTGGATTTGAGTGTTTGGTGCTGTGGCTGTTCTAGAGAAGATCTATGATGGTACCTGGAAACTTCTTTCCTGGAGCTTACTTCATAGTGGGTTTTCTTTTTATGTTACCTTGAATGTCTGATACAGCTAAACTCCAGTGCTTTACTTAATAGGGTTTTAATTTTTATCAATTTTCATGCAATGGTTAAGAAAGCAGGATACCTTTTAAATGATAGTTTGTCAGATTAGGTGTGATTGTTCATAACTATAGTTTTAAATCCCATTAGAATGGGGAAGAGAGGTGTGGGGTATTTTGTCTTGTTTTTGGAAGAAGTTTTTCCTCAGTACAGTCTCTTCTCTTTTATAGACTCTGAAGAAGAATATTTTGATTTTGAGGAAAGTTCTGAACCAACTGACAGGTCACCAACTAAAGCAGAAGAAATAACAAATAAAGAGCTTGCTCAAGAGGAACTGACAGATCTTCAGTTGAAGTTTGAAATTAAAGAGGTATGTCTCCAATTCTGTTTCCACCTTCTAAATAAAGGATATTGTAAGAAAAATTTCCAGTGTTCTTTTAGCAGTGTTCTCTGAATTTACTGAATGAAAAATCATAGCTACCAAAGAAAAAATGGACATACATAAAATATGTATGTATATATATATGTTACTTTTATATGCTATGCATACAAGCTATTTTTTTAATATGAGATGTATATAAATAAAACACAATTTATGAATTTTTAAAAATTAGCAAAAAAGCCCCTTATTAGTGTATTTTTTGTAGAAAATAATAGTACCAGTCATAACTTGGAGGAGGGGTGTGTAGGAAATCTGGACTGATAAAAGTAAATACCCAGGCAGATCACTCACCAAGAGGAAATCCCAAATTATTTTCTATTATATTTATACCTCTTAACGTCAAATAATTTTTTTTCTGTTTTCACAGTTTTACTCTCTAATAAAAATAAAGCTTTCAGTAAAGCAGGCAAGGCATTAATTTTGTGCTGCTTTTTTTTTTTTTTTTACTGTTGAGTTTAAATAGTGAGAACTACATCTGCAAAGATGCTTTAATAGTGTATTTCTTGCTCATCCAGGTTTTAGTAGAACTCACCAGGCAAAAGAAAACTGAGGAAACAGTACTTGTATTCGATGTAATGCATCTTGGGACAGAAGCTACTGTCAAAACCTATAATTTAGCTGCTGTGTCTTATTTAAAGAAGATCAGCTTGGATTACTATGAAATTGAAGGTAATAAGCAATGGAAGTGAAGTATACTGCTGTGCATGTGTGTATATTTACAGGTTAGTCTGAAACTGTGGGTCTCCTGTCTCTGCTGCTCACTGAAACCCAGTCCCTGTTCTAGTGGACAGTGGTGCATTGGCAGTGCTTTTCCTCTTGTACAGCTGATAAATTATGGATTCCCACCATAATTGGTGGGGATAAATAAATTAAGTAGTGCTCAAGAGGTAGAGATTTGCCATTTTGGATGTAATCAAGAGAACCCAGTGATTCCTATTTGATGGTGCAATGTATTCTAGCAGTGTTGAAAGCTAACTCCTCTCTTCAAGGCACAAATTCTTTGCTTCTGAAGGAACAGAAATTATCTTATTTCTGGTGTATATCTTATGTGGTTTGTTACAGGGGAAAAAGAACCCATTCATCTAATTAGCTCCTCAGATAAACCTGGCTTAGACCTTCTGAAAGTGGAATATATCAAGGTATTTTTTCTTTAATATTTTTTTATTTTTAAAGCACTTTTATATGCTACAAGGTCCAAAACTTATTACTCGGAGCCAGTGGATTGTTTTGTTTGTTCTGAAGAGCTCAGTGCCTGGTTGGAATGGATGTTAACCTTCATGCAAATTATTATTTTCAGGCTGACAGAAATGGGCCACACTTTCAGACAGTTTTTAACAACACTGAACAAATGATTCAAGTGAGTACTTCCAGATTTTATTGCTTATTTTCTTATGGTTTGCTTGTTTAGAAAGGGAAGTGTAGGGGTTTTTGCCTTCTCTATTTCCCTCTGCCCCAGTCTTGCAGCTGGAAGATTTAGAGCTAAAACATACTTGAAAGCTTTTATACAACTGAATTGAAGAGCAGTATGTTGGTCTATTTCTTAACTATGTTCAGAAATTGTCTGGCTAGCTTATCTGGATAAAATTCAAAATAATTTAAGGATAGATATTCTCATGCATATGAGATTATGATGTTTGAATGCTCAGTGTGGGAATATGCAGTGGGGTCTAGCAGTCTTTTCCTTCCTTGTCAAGTGATCTGTTTGTACTGTGAGTGCCACATAATTAGCACTCTGCTGGCTAAATTTCCTAAGAAGTCCATTCATGAGTATGTTTTAGCTTTTTTGTTTTTGGTGAGGGAAGGGTAGAAGGGAACATGTTCTAATTCCTCACTCTGAAATGAATCATGGGAGCTAAGTCTACATTTTGCTCTCCATCACTTCTGTCATAAACTCCAGGATGAGAATTAGACCTCCTGAAAATATTAAAATACAGGGAAATTTTTCAAACAGCAAGTTCCTAACTTTACACAAAACTTTTTTTTCTTCATGATTGTTGCAGCTAACACAAAGCTTTTCTGTTAATAAGAAATTATTAGAATCCATTGGGGTACTTTGGAACCTCACTCCAACACATTTTTGTAATTTTGTTGTTGTTTTTCTTTGGGTTTTTAATAATATGGAGTCTCATGTTTTCAACAGGTAGCTTTTTCCTCTTTGAACCTGCTGCTGCATACTGAGGCCCTCATGTCTGCTGTCAGTTTTCTAACAGCTGTTGGTCCATCAGGCAGTGAAAGCAGTGGGGTCACAAAAGCTAAAGATGAAAAGCAAGAAGATGACACCAGATTGAAGAAAGGTACACTTGTGTTTGTCAGACTATTGGTTCAGAAAGGACATGTTGCATGCTGCCAAAATGATCAAATCCAGAGAAACTGGATTAGCTTTGTAGCATGAAGTGAATAGCAAAGATCAAGTGACTGTGACTTGCCAGGCTGGAGGACTGATTTCAAAAAACCAGTAAATGTGACAATGGTTATGATAATAAATCTTGCATTCAGGTGAGCTTTCTATTCTGGTGTTTCATTGACATATCACAAATAGAGTTGAATTTTTGTAAATGAGATATTTCTGTGAGCTAAAAGGTCTCAAACAGCATCATCATCTTAGTGTTCATAGAGATAAGTGTTACTTTGGTTGTTATGTTATTGATGGAGGCAATTTAAATATTCTTTGAAAGAAGTAACAGGGTCCTTTGCTAGCCTAATGAAAATGTTGCTGTTCCTGTGGCACTGAAACAATACATGAGTTTATATCAGAATAGGCTCAGAGGGGAGCAGCTGCACTGTCTTTAATACTAAGTGACAAACAAGGGCATCATGTGAGCTGGAAATGATGTATCTAGTGAAGAATGCTGAGAATCACAGTTTTGAAAAAGAAGCTGCTGCTGTGTAGAGTTAAAGCCCCTAAATATTGGAGCTCTTGGATGAACACTTTCTTCCTCCTGGTTAGTGGAGGTGCAGATCATCAGTGAGGTCTGATGGCTTCTGGTTTTCCCCCATGGATTTAATTATAATAGTGGTGATGAAAGAAACTATAGCCATCAAAACTAAGTCATCTGAATGCAAAAAACCCACCATGGTCTAGGCCAAAGCAACTCTCAAATACTTTCAAGAGTTTAATTCAAAATATGAATTATACTTACCGTGAAAATCCCCCCTCTCTCTTTTCTAGTGTCTAGGCCTTCCAAGGATAAGGATGTCTTTGACTTCAAGCTTTTTGCCAAGCTGGATGCTTTCTGTTTAAATATTTGTGATGAAAAGAGCAACATTGCAGAGATCAAGATACAAGGTATTAAATTCTTTTTTTAGCACTGTTCTGGTCATTTAACTTCAAAGCAACTACTCATAATTGGGATGGAAAATATTTAAAGTGCAATTTTTCAGCATCTAACTTTTTATTTTACAGTTACCTGTACAAACATGGCTTGTGGTATTGTTTTAAAAGTCAGTCTTCTATTCTGTCACAATGTTTAAGCCTCCAGCTATTACTCTAGAGGTAATAGGGCTCACATATGAAGGAGTTGGATTGTGGGTGGATTTTCATGTTGTATTAAGCTTTGGATATTTTTCTGCTTAGGGTTTGTTTAGATTTCTTGTTTTGGTTTTTTTCTCTCGATTCTTTTTACCCCCCAGAAGGGTTATCAAATTCTGGGAAAGAAATTCTGGTGTGTGGGAAGTTTGGCTATAGCTGCCATCCTAAGAGCTGTTAAAACTCTTATCTCTGTTTAGATATTGAAGAATGTGTGATCTACAAGAATATGTAATACAGTTCATAAATCATCTCTTGCTGGTGCCCATCTTCTAATTCATATGATACATTAACCTATTTTTAATGCAAAATCAGATAAAACACAGTGACATTTTTAGTGTTATCTTTTTATTTTAGAGAAGTTTTGGTCGTTGAGGAATGATTCTAATTTAGATACAGGGAGATGAAAATGTCGGGTGAAACAGAGCTCTTTTATTTACAGTCTCTTCAGCAAGGGATGTGGTAACTTCCTTCTTTCATTTGGCTACAGAGGAGAGGATCAAGTGGTTTTAGGGTTTTGTTTGTTTGGTTTTATATCTCTGAATTTATCAATCTACTGACAAAATAACTTGGCACTGTATGTTTTCTGTAACTTTTCTTACCTCCCCAACCGTTGTGTGTGTCCACCCTGAAAATGAGTTTTACTTCTGTTATAGTATGATTTCTCTTTTTATACTTTACAGGTCTTGACTCATCCCTTCTCCTTCAGCCAAGTCACACTGTGTTCTTTGCCCGACTTAAAGACATAGTTGTCACAGATGTTGATTCAAGGACCCTTCATAAAAAAGTACTCAACTATAAGATTCTAAGTTTTACTTGATTCTTGGTTAGTTCTGTGTGTATAAAAGTGAAACATAATACATATTTTTATTTAGCTCTTTTTAAGTTATTTTCATTTATCACAAATATTTCTTTTCAAGTGATTATCATATTGGAAGAATGGCTAATATGGTCCAAAAAGATTTAATAAAAAGAACCCATCCAATTTAACTTGTACATCTCATAGGCTGATGATATACTTAGCTTTTCTTTTTGTTAAGTACCCTTTTAGAAGCTGCTGACAGCTGGTGAGTACTGTTTCTCTCTTTTTAGGCTGTGTCTATAGTGGGAGATGAAGTTTTCAGTTTCAATCTGACATTAGATCCGTATGCTACTGAGGGAGAAGCCTACACTGACATGTCAAAAGTGGATGGTACCATATCTTTGAAAGTAGGCTGTATCCAAATAGTATACCTTCACAAATTTCTCATGTCCCTTTTGGTAAGTTTGTTTTCCTTTTGTATGTTTCTGCTACATTCTCAAAGTAATCTTCCTTGTTTGTGTCCTCAAGTAAGTGGTAACTTCAGTTTTTGAAATAGAAAGCATAGGTGTAATTTTTTAAACATTTGATAAGTTAGCTTTAACAGGTTTGAATTTCAAAAACAAACACAGTGCAAGTGGGTCACTTCCCACCTTCTGTTTTGAAAACAGAGAAAGGCTTGGTGCAATTAAGGTATTTTGGGAATTTTATGTTTGCTGTCCTTTCTGCCCTGGCAAAAATGGCAATTCATTGCAAGCATACCTAAGCTAATATTGGCTTTTTCAATAAATGACTGTCTGGCTCTGTCTTTCAGTAGTGGCTTTAATAGGAATTAGTATTCACTGGCAGCAAAGAGAGATTCTAAAAATTATGTGCTCCCAAAAGTTAATGAGGTAAATTAATCTTGTAGCTTGTGATGGAAGGAGTAGAGAGGGGTTTAAAATGAGCCGATTGTAGTGCTTAGTGTGTTTTTCTCTCTCTGTTATTCATGACAGAAGGCACTCAGTTGTCTTTCCCCAGGGAAAATTTAACCCAGTAGGAAGTATAACTGGTGGTTTATGGTGGTTGTGGTTGATGTAAAAGGGCAGTCATTTAGCTTCAATAACTGTTTACAGACATTTCTCCTTTCTCTTCAACTGCATATTCTAGACCTTCTTGAACAACTTTCAAACAGCCAAGGAGGCACTGAGTGCTGCTACAGCCCAAGCTGCAGAAAAAGCTGCTACCAGTGTAAAGGACCTTGCTCAAAGGAGCTTTCGGCTCGCGGTGGACATTCACCTGAAAGCACCAGTTCTAGTCATTCCTCAGTCCTCTGTTTCTCCCAATGCTATAGTCATTGACCTGGGCTTGATTAAGGTTCAGAACCAGTTCAGCTTAGTGTCACCAGAAGGCAGTTCGCTCCCTCCAGTCATTGATAAAATGGATGTGCAGCTGACAAAGCTGAAACTGTCTAGGTAAAGTGCTCTTTACTAAATAATGCCTTAGATAGTAGTTAATATTTCATCAGCTACAGGGTATCAGTCTACTTGCTTAGAAACCATGGTTGGTGACATTGTCAAATATTTGGTCGTACCTATTATCTTAAGGGCAAATAAGTCAGTAAAATGAGATACTGTAATGCATAGGAAGCTGTTTAAGCCTGAAGAGAGACTGCATTTGAGATTTTTAAGATGTTACTTTGAAAATGTACCATATAACTTCTAACTCCTTCCCTATGTGTTTTCCTTTTTTTTTTTTTTCCACCTTTGTTTTAAGGACCACTATGGAGACAGGTTTGTCACATCCAGACATTCAGATACTTCACCCTATTAATTTAAGCCTGTCTGTGAAAAGAAATCTGTCTGCAGCTTGGTTTCACAAATTACCTGTGTTGGAGATCACAGGGTATTTGGATACAATGAATGTAAGTCTCTGGAAGAGAAGATGGTGAGATGCTTGTGACAGTACTTAACATAAACCTAACCTTTATGCTATTTTTGGACAGAAAGGTGCAAGAAGCTGCGAATTTTTAGTAGGTGTGGATTGTGTTTCAGATTTTTCAACAGAATTTCATCTATCTGTGTGAATGTAGAGGTTTGAAAGTGTCATGTAAAATGCCTAAACATTTATTAAACTGAAAAATAACTGTTTCATCATCTCCTTTGAATGATCTCAAGATAGTAGATCTCATGTACTGTGCCAGACAATACCAGGTGTATCTTGGGTAAAATAGGAATTAAAAGACCAAAGTATCATGTAGTTGTGAGGAACAAATCCAAAGCACAAATGTTATACAAAGGCTGCAATATATATTGATACAGTTTTAGAAGCTATAACGTCCTTTAAACTCCTAATCCATTAACCTTTTTAGTCTATTAAGTGGTTAAAAGAATTTCATTGTGTTATTGTAGAGACAATTCTCCAGGCCAAATACCTGTAAATAAGCACTCTTCTTACCAGGAAATACTGTTCTGCTTTACTAGCTACTGATAAGTTTAAAGGACAATATGTTTTTGCTGAAAACTGTGATCTGCAATTTTGTAGGTTGTGTTAAGTCAAGAGGATCTGAATATCTTTCTCAAAGTCTTGACAGAAAACCTTGGTGAAGCAGAAGAAAAACAAACTCATGCAAAATCAGCACTGCAAAAGGAAGGTCAGAGATTTTGTTTGTTATGAATATCAAGTGTGTTAGCTTTCAGAAATAATGAAAAACATTTATTATCTGGAAGCAAGCTTAGATCTGAGAGTATAATGCATAAACTCTTTTATACATTTTGCTAGGAGAGTGTTCATACTTTAGTACTTCAGTGAAGAGGAAGCACACTAGAAGACAAAATTGGTAATCATGTTAACTAAATTGTCATAGAGCTAGCAAGGTATTGAGATGTCAGGAGCTGTCTTGCTGCCATGACATCTTTGTTTCTTTTGCCTGCTCTAAAATTAAAGCCTCTGGAAATGTTGATAACTTAGGTAAATGCAAGCCATTTACATGAATAAAAGAATTAGATGTGTTTCCTGAGTTAAACAAATGCTGTCAGTTTCAAAAGTTATACTGTTGATTGAATGCTTCAGGTAAAACCAAAGAAATGGAGAAATCTATTTTGACACGGAGTAAGAGTGTTCCAGAAGGAACAATATCTGAAAAGAGAAAAAGAATACTGACTGAAGATGTCATCAATATGCTACTTAATTTTGAAATCAAAGAGGTATGTATCCAACTGTAAAATTTATTTTTACTTAATCCAGTACACAAATCTGTGAGCTATAAACTCCATTATTAACTGTATAAAGAAGATGTAACAAAAAGAACAAACAAAAATGCAACAAAAAAGATGCAACAAAAAGAAAACAAACAAAAATCCCTAGAACCCAGATTGTTCATCTGTTTCTTTAGCTTTTTACTTCTGTCTATATTAGATGAGGTTATATTTCTTGAATTTTCAACATACACAGGGAAAACCAAACTTCTTTCCAATGCTCTGCATTCACCTGGCTTTAATCTGTCATAGATCTGTGTATGATTCACTTAATAGCAAACCAGCCTAAGTAGTTAAGCCAGAACTGTTTTGTTTGCTATTTGTTTGGGTTTTTTTCCTCCCTAGAGATACTAAGTCTGTAGGTTAGGTTGTAGGTGAAATACTGGGAAAATCCACAAACAATCAGTTAACAAAGATACCTGTGCGTTAAAAATGATCCAGGCATGTTTTTTCTCTGAAGATGTCTGTGATATTTAAATTGGACAAGCTCAGCATGGACTTAAAATTTTTCAAGAGGGTGTAGCTTTTATTTTCCTGCATCTCTGTGGATGTTTTTTGTCCAAATAAACAGACTCAGGGTTTTTGTTTGGTTGTTGAAGGAGTTAAGAAGTCGTTTGTTTTTTGACCAACAGAAGAGGGAGGAAAAGAAAAAATATTTAACTGACTGGAGTTGTTGTTTCTCTATGTAGAAAGGCCAAATGTCTAGATTAAGAATACTTCTGAAGCTTAGCTGAGAATGCCCTTTTGTAATTGTATGACCATATCTGGACAGCTTTAATGAAATTGTGAATTTATCTCCCTTTCCATATTCCAGGTTGTAATAACCTTGATGCAGCAGGTTCAGAAGGAGAGATATCCATTACATATTCTAACTGTGCTGCAACTTGGAACCAAAACCAAAATTAGGAATCATGAATTGACTGCAGCAGCATACCTGAAGAAAATCAGTATGAGATGCCTTGAAATACATGGTAAGCCTGTTAGAAAAGTTGTATGCAGTTAGTACAGTGTATATGCCAGACTCACTGTCTTGTGCAATCGAGGTGTAATTAGTCTGTTTTACCCAATACTGAGTTTTATTCCTGTTGCTAGAGTGAGCTTGAGTTAATTTAGTTGAGTTTAGTAGCCTACTTTGATTAGGAATGGTCATTCCTGAGAAGTATTGTGTCTGCTCAGAGTTTCTGAGCTTTTCTGTTTGTGCTTGATGATGAGTTCTGGTAGCACTGGAAATCCAGTGCTTCCTTCACTGGTCAGGAAGTCAAAGTGATATTGAACTACTAGCTGAAGTAGCAATATGTTCAAAGTACAAAAGTAGGGTTTTGAATAAAAAAACCTAAGGATAGGAATGGAAAATTTATGATAGGAATGTCAACAGCTTTCTGATTCTGAATCTGCTTTCAGGACCAAGATAAATTATTCAGACTAATTTTTTTTTAAAAAGTGCTTACAGCATTTCACAAGACAGTGCTTAATCCTCAGCTTCACAGTGCAAAGAGATGTTTGCTATTGCTAGTTCAGCCAGAATAGTAGCACATAATTGAGAATTAGCATGGACATGTTCTATAGGTGGAGTAAATGTTGAGAGTTGAAATGATTTACAGTTTGATTTCTTCATTTGCAGACTCAAATGGAGATCCCCTTTGCATTATTAATTCTTCAAGTGAGACAGATGAACATCTTCTAAAAATGGAATACGTTAAGGTATTGATAAATTTTAAATAAAATAATTAAATAAGGAGTAATTTTTTTTTTTTTCTTGTTTGAAAAGTAGGATTTGTATGTCAAAAATTACCTGGGTCTTATCTCAAGTACCTTTTTTGATTTCAACTTTTCATTCCACATCCCTATTCACAGCTCCCATATAGTCCTTGCTTCATAAGTGAACCCAATTGCTGAAATCATTGGTGAATCCAAGTGTTTCTCTGCATTCTTCACAGTGAACAATATAGATTAGTACCTTCATGGAACTTTAAAGGTGTGATAGTCTACACCTACCTAAGTGACAGGTGACTCTCCAGAGTTGGTGAAACTAGCATTTGAGGAGTGGTAGCTATAATTCTTCTGTTTTGAGTAATTTTTTTTAAAAATCCTTTCAGAAACTGCACACTTATGAATCTGATAGGTTGTAGGACCAGTGGGCCACTCATATGCTTATCTGTAATGCAAATTTTTATGGAGAAAAACAAGTCAATTTATTCTGATGAAGAACTAAGGACAAATTGATCCATTGGATATAAATACTAGGTAAGAGAGAATTTTATAACTGGCCAGTTGAACTTCCACAAAATATATGAAATGTCACTGAACAGAGTATTGCAAGTACCCCATTCTGGTTCCCTTGATTGTGTGCTTTAATTGGAGAACTTGTTTATTCAGGCTTCATCACTTCCCTTTGTTTTCTTTTGTGATGGGAATACTCCCAAGTGTGTGCCTGGTAAATTCAGTTAATGAAAGTGTTTCTTTTAATAAAGACTGACTGTGTGCTTGAGGGTTTGTTTTTTGGGTTTTTTCCTTCCCTTAGGCTGATCCTGATGGACCAGATTTTGTTACTACTTACAGAAGCACCAAGCAAAACATGAATGTGAGTATTGGATGTGTTGAATTTTTTTAAGCTTCTCAAATAGTAGCAGCTGTGTAAACGTGTTGGTTGCCCACTTTTTCTTTTCTTATAGAATAGAAAAAAATAAAAACAACACAACCCCCTGAATGTTTCAGTATTTTAAGCTTATGTCTTTATATTTCACTAGTTTGAAGAGAAATGCAAGAGAAAAAAAGATACGGGTTTGTTTTTTTCTCCTTTTTTATTAGAGGTATTTCATGTATTATTTTTTTCTAACTAGAAGCTGTACATTTTTAGCTAGTTAAAATTTCTAAGGACATCTTTGTAAGTGATGAATGTAGCGTGTGATTTATTTCTGGAGTGATAAACAGAGCAGTGTGTGAAAAGAAGGCCTTGTGTTTCAGAGCTTGAAAGTTCATAACAGTGAAATTGAGATGCAAGGTGAAATGTCAAACAAGCAGTTTCAGATGACTTGGGTTAAATCAGTCTTTTTTTTTTTTAGCTTCTCCTGAAAGTAACTGTTCATCTGTGGTTTTCCATAGCTTTAGTGACTACTGACATAAGCCAGTCATTTTGCTTTTAAAATTTTTCCTTTGAAGTTGCAGTGGTGGGAAGAGCTTGCTTCTTGACAACCAAATGTGGAATTTTAAGTGACTAGGATCCTGTTGAGTTAGGAAAGCTGATAACCCTCCATTTATCAGTAAAACCAGCATTTACTAGGAGTTGCTTTAGACTAGGAGTAGTCAGGGCTGATGCTAGGTTTCATTAAGTGATAGTGGATATGTATGTAAATATATATATACCACTTACATACTTATTGCAGATTTTGAATCTTGTTTTGTTGTATCATACATTTTACAATACCTCTGCGTGTGGTTTTGAAGATGTCAACTTAAGTGTTCAGTAAGTCACAAGGAAATGCAGCAGAACTAAGTGCTTGGTGAAAAACCATAACCACATGAAGCATCAGTTTTCAGACTGGCACGGTTCCTCTGAAGCTCTTGTAACCTTCCCCTCCATAGATCCCTCACTTCTTCTGGAGCTTTAGTGGTGTTAAGCTAAGTAGATACAAGGGTGAGAAACTTGTGAAATTGAGCAAGATGATTTTTTTCTCAATTCTGTGATAGTAACTCTGAGTTGTTATGCAAAAGACTGCTACTAAATAATATTACTTTGTCTCCTTGCCCTTATTTTAGGTCATCTTTTCTTGTTTGGATATAGTGCTTCACACTGAGGCTTTGCTTTCCATCATGAGTTTTCTCACATTGAGTGTTCCATCAGGTGGTCTCCCCAGTACTGATAAAGCATCAGAGCAAAAACCTCAAATAAAACAGGAAAAAGGAAGTACTCTTAGACCAGGTAATGCAATATTAGAAAGGCATGAATTTTGTTGTTTATCAGAGTCTATTGTTTTATTTCATAGGATACCATTTCAAGTGACAGACAGCATTGCAGTGTGTGTGGAAGAAAAAGAATGCATGAACAACAGCATGTTGTTCATTTTTTTTCAAAAACCAGATATTTTTGCTATTGCTTAATTTTACACATTTTCCTTACTCTATATAACTTTTCCCTGCATAGTGGTCTGACTAATATAATAAAAATTAAATAAATGGTGTTTGCTTCAACTGGTACCAAAGCCTTTCCAAAGCATCAGTGCCATGGCTTTCTAGTCTGAAAACTCTACTTTGTAGAAAATAAACATTCTTGAGTCCTGGGAAAGCAAAGAGAAGTTCTGAACTGAAGGATGTTGTGCTTATTTTAATAATTGGTGTCTGTAACCTTGAAATATAGTATGAGCTTTTGTATGGAAGATCCTTAAGAATGTTTGGTCAAGTTCTGTGTTTTTGATTCTTGTGTTTGTAGTATTTGGGAAATTCAAGATTTATTAATCTGGAATCTTTTGGAAGTGAGTTTACAGTGGTTGGCTTTAAAATGTTTTTTGCAGGCCCCTTGAGCTTTGCTGCAGAAACTTTTTTCACCTTATGTGCCTAAATTGGCCTTGCTACTCCACACAGAAGGGAAAGTTTCTCATGTCAGACTGTTTCAATAATGTAATGTACACTGTATTTATTATATTGTTGCATGAAAAATAAATATTAAGGAGGAGAAAAAACCATTTTGATTGCTATTTGCCTGGGGTAGTTAGTGACTCTTCTTGTGCTACAAGAAACCTGTGTTAATAAAAGACTTGCTTCACTGCTGGATTAGTAATTAGGCTATAACTGCAGGTTACTTTCTGAGTAGTGCATACATGGGCAAAGCAAATAATGTAACTTTTTTTTTAATGTTTCTTGTGTTTCCTATGCAGTGTCTAGTAATGCAGCTCATGATGACATCTGTGAATTAAAAGTCACTGCAAAGTTAAATGCATTTGGTATTACAGTCTGTGATCAGATCTGTAGCATTGCAGACATTAGAATAAAAGGTAAGTATTTTTAATTTAAATATTAGTTGAGTTGGTTGTAGCAATAATTATGTTATTCCCTTCCATTCATCTACTTCTGAAAGGCTCATATGTGCACTGTAGATCTCTGTAACAAATCTTTGAATGCATTTTGGTTGTATGGTGTGATAGTGGAGATAGATTTTAATAGCCAAAATGCCTTCAAGGAAAGAAAATGTTTGACTTGGAAAAAGGAGGCAATAAAGTATGAATTGGGGTAAAACTAAAATAAAAAAAGGCACTAGGGTATAAATAGCAAAAACCTCATTATTTAAATAGGGACGTCCTAGATAGTGTTGGGAGTTTTCACTCTAGTCTTGGAGCCCATTTCTGTTGGTGAATTTTGTCACGTGTAGTAAAGTCATGACCTCTGTGGGCTTAGCATTGGTTTTTACAAGTGTTGGATTCTAAGCTACTCTGACTCCTTATGTTCAGCAATAAATAATGCTTCTTTCAAAAATAGTGTTTACTTAGCAGTTTATCAACGTGCATTTATAATCTTTGTCCTTTTTTCTCAAATCAGGAATGGATGCATCTGTAGATGTGAAAAGTAAAAGGATTAAAGTCTTCTCCAGACTTGAGGACATTGTCATCACAAATGTTGATCCAAAAACAATCCATAAAAAGGTGATGTGTTGTGCAGATTGTAAGGAAATGATAAGACTCAGTTGTTTCAAGTTATTTAATGACAACATGATTGTGATTTTCTGTGTTGCATAAAACTAAGTACAATGTAATGTACTGAATATTAACCAAAATTTTATTGTTTGGTCTCAGGGAAGCAAAGCATGCTTCCATTCAGTATTTGTTTTCAATTATGTTTACGTTGATGTGTTTCATTCTGAGTAGCATGATTTAAATATAAAATGGACTGTAGACAGCCAAGAGAGAAAAGGCATACTATGAAGTAGTTGGTGTCCTTTTGTGCCTGGCATATACATGTTTAAGTATTGCTTCTAAGTTGAGATTGATCTTTTGGAGCAACTATTTCTTACGTGATAGTTCAAGCTATGATTCTGTCAGAGATGACTATGTGGGAGTATTAACTATATGGTCTGAATTGTCTAGGCTGTCTCCATGATGGGAGATGAAGTGTTCAGATTTCACATGTCACTTTATCCAGATGCTACTGCAGGGGATGCTTATGCTGATATGTCAAGGGTGGATGGTAAAATGTCTTTGAAAGTGGGCTGCATCCAAATAATTTACCTGCATAAATTCTTCATGTCTATCTTGGTAAGACATTTGGTTTGGTTTTTTTCTTGACATGAAAAGGTTTTTAATAAAATGTAATAAGCCATTTGTGACCTGTACTATGAAGTGTACATTGATGTATATGCATATAGAAATCTTCTGCTAAAGAAGTGTCACTGCAGCTGCACTGCTTTATAGAAGAATGACAAATACTGACAAAGTTGACAAAACAACTTGGTGTTTAAGTGATAGCTTTAATAATAACTTAAAAATGAAATAGGTAATTGATGTCTTAGATTGTGTATGATTTTAACCTTTTTCTATTTTGAAACTGGCATGCTTGAATTAGAAGTTGCATATTTCTGCTACAGCTGTACTGTTTTTCTTAGATCAACGTTTTGCCTGGGGCTTGTCTTCTTTGTGTGGCTTATTTGCTCTCATGTAACTCATTTTTCACTGCCTATCAACAGAACTTCCTAAACAATTTTCAAACAGCAAAAGAAGCCCTGACTGCAGTCACTGCCCAGGCAGCAGAAATGGCTGCTTCCAGCATGAAAGACTTTGCTAAAAAGAGCTTCCGCCTGTTAATGGATGTCAACTTGAAAGCTCCAGTTATAGTTGTTCCTGAATCTTCAACGTCACATAATGCTTTGGTAGCTGATCTTGGCCTAATCAGAGTTCGGAATGAATTCAAGCTGGTGTCTTCAGATGAATCTTCTCTTCCTCCAGTCATTGACAACATGGATGTACATCTAACTCATTTGAAATTGTCAAGGTATACATGGAGTTTTTGGCTGAGCTGTAAAGAATTCCTAAATAAAATATATCCATGTTGTGTATGCAGCATTGTTCTGATATTTGAAGATGTTAGTCAATGAAAGTGTACTAAAACCAAACAGAAGTCACCCCTCAAACTAAGTTTACGAGTGTTTTTAGATAGGAACATGTATCCACTGTATCTAAAACTCTTTGCAAGTGATGGAATGATGGGGGTGTAACTGAGTTAAGTGCAGATCTGCCAATAAGTGCATGGAAACATGTTATGATTAATTTTTAAATAACTATAACCATAACTCTGTTACATGAATATGATATTGTTTGGGATCCTGCAACTGCTAAATACTTCTCTTTTGCTGCTTCTACTGTCTTTTGTTAGGTGCATTATATCCACGGATTCTCAACCAGATTCTGAAATTCTTTGTCCTGTGAGTTTAACTTTACTGGTCCAAAGAAATTTAGCAGCAAGTTGGTATCATAAAACACCAGCAATTGGTATCAAGGGAGACCTAAAACCAATGCAGGTAATACCATGGCAAATGAGAGCTACATCAGAAGTTAAATATATTCTTAAAGTAGTACTTAGTTTAGCTTGTAAAGTTGTTACAATTTTTATTGTTTACAGAATGTTAAAAGACTTCCAGCTTGACTGTCCAGTTCACAGATCTGTTAGAGTTTTGGTAACAGATAATGAATAGTTTTGATGTAGGTTGCATACAAATGGAATAAAATCTCTTTCTTTGGGGGGGAGGGAAATGTGTTGGAGCTATCTTTGTTGGAGCTATCCTGTGACTCAACAGTCAGTAAAGTCATTGAGGTTATCTGTTGAGTTAACATTTAAAAGCTAGCTGTAAGATCTGACGTCTGTAGTCTTCAGGTTATTTGAGTGTTGAGTAGTTTTAAGAGAAATTCCAAGACTAGATGGGGGTCTCTAATATACAATAGTTCCAAATCATGGTTGGTATCTTTGCAGAGTGAGTGCTTTACTTTTTCTTTTCCTGCATAAACCACATGGTTTTATGGGGAAAAATGCACTGGGAGTAGCTCATGAGCCCCATTTCATTCCTGTGTCTGGGCTATGGTCAAATGTAGCACTAGTGAAGCACAGAGCAATAAGATAGGAAGGTGTACCACTAAATCAATTAAATGCAGAAGAAAATACTGTAACGCTATGTATTATGGGCTCAGTGACTGTGGGTTTCTTTTTGCTTGCTTTATTACTGCTTTTTTTTCATTATCATGTTATAATTGGTTTCATTAGCTGTTTAAAGGCTGACTGAATGGCAGTTGCTTTAGTGTTTTCAATATAAAACTTGACTGTAATGTAGTCTGGCTATGTTTCTGGATTACTAAATTGTTAAGAAGTGTTTATGATCATCAATTAATTACATTTTTAGTAGGTGGAGAGCTACAATACTTAGGAAGTGTTTAGCATGCAGAGTTTCTGTTTTAGGCTCCTGTTCCTATCAAGTAACTAATGTTATTTTAGGAAAAATAGGCTAATTATTTCAGGTGGTATGGCCAGGATCATTTTGACTAGACAGCTCATCTATGGTGGAAGCAGTGTGCTGTGTCTCTTCACCATTTGCATACTATCAATAAAGATAGGGTTCTGTGTTGGAAATAAATACTGTCAATAAAAATTAAATTGTGGGTTTATTCCTTAACAGATTGCACTCAGTGAAGATGACCTAACTGTTATCATGAAAATTTTACTTGAAAACATTGGAGGGGCTTCTTCCCAGCTGCATTCCATGCAAGAAAATATTGAAGATACACAACTGCTTAAAAAAGGGAAAGTTGCAAATGAATCTGACTTCAGTGAGGGTATGTTCTGTTAAAAAGATGGTCATGTTTAGGCAGAGAGCTATTTGCAAATTCAAACATCATATTTATCTGAAACATCTATATGGGTGTAAAAAGATTATATTTCTTTTATTTGTTACATACGTTTTGTGTACATGTTATCAAAATTATAAATAACAACATATACACATGGATGGACTGTGAGCTGTTGATTGTCAAAATTTTTTGTAGCATCTTTTTCTTGATTCATCTTTCATTGAAGTTTTTTTCGGTGTGTAGAAATAACTTTTCTAAGTTGCAAGTTCATTTAAAAACAAAAAAGGCAAACCAGCTACCCCAGAATGTAAATGTGCAATTAGAACTACTGAGGATATTATTAATATTGAAGTAGCATGTTGATGTAAGCAAAGTATATCTCAGGATGGAATACTGTGAACACTGCCAAAACCCTCACTGTCCAAATGTAGTATTCAAATTCCTCTACTAAGAGGAGGAACTGGGAGGAGGAATAGGGAAAACTCCTTGAACAGTTTGAAGACTTTCTGTAGTTCTTCATTAAGACAAGTGAAAAACTGCAGTAAATTAATGACAGTAGGATTTTAAGGTTCTTAAACCACTCTATATTTGGTAAATTTAGCAATCATTGAACAGAACAAAGCAATAGTGAGTAAATAGAAGTGCAAATTGTTCTGAAGTTTTTTATCTTGATTTGAAAACAACCAAACGACCATACCAGAAAAAGCCTCAAGTAAAAAATAACCCACACTACCACCACCAGACCCAGTGTTCTAAAGAAATTTACAAATATTTTGTTTTCACTGACAGGTCCTCTGGCTTGTGGACAAGGCAGTGTTCCCTCAGACGAGTCTTCTGTGGCATGTTACACAACGATTGAATTTGACTTTAATTTTGAGTCACTTTCTGTTACTCTCTATAATCGTGATAGGAATCAGGTTTGTGACAAAGCTTTTACCATACAGATGG
The DNA here is from genome assembly GCA_038090715.1 of Florisuga fusca. Taxonomy (NCBI): domain Eukaryota; kingdom Metazoa; phylum Chordata; class Aves; order Apodiformes; family Trochilidae; genus Florisuga; species Florisuga fusca. Next base: position 3,360,156 of record JAAWXA010000040.1, on the reverse strand, counting down.
GAGGTGGGGGGAACTTAGGCTTCTCACATGGACAGAACTTGGGGTAGTAAAACAAGTATTTGTCAGCTGTGCTGGCTTTTTAATTCTTGCTTTAGGGAATTTATACAATGCATACTGAAACTTTCAGGTTTTATGGGCAGAGATTGTCCTTAATTTGAAGGACATAAGTGTGTTTCTGAAAATGACACACACACACACACACACACGAAAAATCAACCAAGACCCACCCACCAAGCCATTCAAGCCTTGATTCTGCATATCCAAAATAAAAATAAAAATCTGAAAAGCAGAAATTACTAGCCTGGGTGATGCTACCTCTGTGCATGGTGCCTTTATAGTCAGCATATCCGAGGAGTACATAGCCCATACTTTTGTGTTGCTTATCTTTGAATGTGAGCAATAATGGACATTGTTCCTGTACTGAAAACAGAAGAAATATGTATGATGTGACCTTGTTTTTACATGCTTTGTCCAGCTGTGAGGGTGCTTGTTTTAGGAGTTTGGGTATATAGTGAATATATGGAAGCTTTGCATGTAAAATAACTGTAATGCAGGAATTTGTGGTACTTGGAGTAGTGTATAATTTAAAAAAGCTCTTGTGAAATGGGAATCCCGAGGAAGAAACACTGTAATGGGATTTTATTGTCAGTTCTTGATATCCTTACTGTTTGTTGCTGAGGTCCTGGTTATAAAACAAGTTAGTATGATGGGAGCAGAGGGATTGTCTGGTTAGGAGGTATATAGTTCACATGGATTCTCCTTTGGTCACACATTCTGAACAACTGCTGGAAACTTGGTTATTATTTGTTCTGTGATAACTCCTCCTACCATTTCTCACTCTGTAGAAGTCTCTGCTTTCACTGCATACTGACACATTACGCCTTGGTGAACTCCGACTGCATCTCATGGCATCATCAGGGAAGATGTTTTCTGATGGCTCATTGGATATTAATGTTAAACTCAAGGCATGTACCTTGGATGATCTCAGAGAAGGAATTGACAATGTGACTGCAAGGTAAGTTAGAGTGCATCATGAAAAAAAACCACCAAAACCTTCATGCAACATGTGAGGAAGATTGTTTCCTTGTTCTATACTTGGATTCTCACAGGAATGATAAAAACTGTAGGTCTGTTGGTTGTTGCCTCTCATACTGTGCACTAAAGCAATGAAGGGTGTAATTTTAATCATGGTAAGTTTCTCCTTTATGATAATAGTTTTCCAGGTTATCCAAAGCAAAACAAATATCTGAGAGGCTTGAATATTACAATAAACTAAGTACAACTGCAGAGCATAGAGCAACCAGCCTCAGCTAGAGAGTTCTGTGTACTGAAACATGAATCTGATTGTTACGTGGCACATACATAGTTCCAAAACTGTAACACACATTTTAAACAAATTCTCCTTCTGTTAGATATGTCTATACCCTCTTGTTTCTGGAGGAAACAGTGATTGCTTAGGTTGCAAAGCTTCTGGTTTGTTTTGTGTTTTTTAAATGGCACAGGGAGAAGAAATGGCACTACTTAAGCATTCTTGTTTTTCTAGATGTATGTGTCATGGTGTTTGAAGTATTTCTTATTAAACTTGTTTTCCAGAATGATAGACAAGAAAGATGACACAAGGGACAGTTCTATGATAGATATAAGCTACAAGCAGGGTAAAAATGGAACTGAAGTCACTGCTGTCCTTGACAAGCTGTATATATGTGCCAGTATGGAGTTTTTGTTGGCAGTGGCAGATTTTTTCATAAACTCAATGCCAGCATCCTCAACTGAAGGATCTTCACAGTTCCAATTAAAGCATGTTGCTCCTGGGAAATCCAAGCCAGAAACAGGTCTGTTAAACTCATTTCCACCCCCCACCCTCACTCCTCTCCTTTGCAGCCTTCATACAAATGATCCAAAGGTTTTCAAAATGTCATCTTTCTAACAGACTTATGAAATTAGTTTATTCTTCACAATGTGTAAATTGGCCATTGACACCATAGCTTGTTGTAAGCAGTAGTAGTTCTAAATACTGCTGTATTAAGTAGTGGCGTTGTGCTTTCCAGTAGAGCTAAACAGTGAAAATCACTGAGACCAAACAGGATTTTTACTTTTGTAGTATCTTGAGGGTAAACAGCACCATGCAGATAGTAGTTAAGGGAGTAAGAAAGAACAGTTTTGCTCTTTAACGATGAATGGTGAAGGATGTCTTACCCTTATTTCTGCAAGTTGTGTATTTTGAAACTGTAGCTTATTATTTCAGTTCAGTTATGGAAAAGAGTCATAAGTGAAGACTGAAGGTAAAGCATGATGAAGAGACCACTTCTGGTTTTTTTGTGTGCTTGGTTTTCAATGATTGCTGGGCTTGCCTGAGTTTTGGTCAGAGCTCATCTGTGAGTTACTGTCTAGTGGCTTCCCAGCAGCCCTCCCTTTCCCTCAGGGAACTTGGCAGTGCTAGAACTGAGCCTTAGGTTCTATTGAGCTGATATCAGCAGTTCGTTTTGCCTCCTCTAACTTTACTGGACATGCACAAGTCCTGTGATGACAAAGGGATGTGGAACACATGCCAGGAAATTGGCAATTGCAGGGGCAGCTCAGGACTGCCCAAATGCACCCCGTGACTCCTGGCATTCTGGGCTTTTGCTGCTGTGCACCAAGCCTCAACTTGGCACCTGTTCCATTGCATAGTGGTGGTAATCTGATATTTCCAACTAGTAACAGGCATGAGTATCCCCTATGTTGAGTCCTTGTGTGCAAGGAGGGTCACACACCACCATGCTGCCTATCACAGAGAACTGAGGTGACTTGATCCATAACAAGGTTAGAGTGTCTTGGTAAGTGAGATAAATACAGTATGATTCTCTCCTTCTGTTTGGAGACTGAGTGGATATTCAGACAAGAAGTAGTGCTGACTTAGTAGTAGTAGTAGTAGTAGTAGTTTCAAATAGTAAATCTTCACTCTAGAGTAGTTTGTTAGGTTAGATATAAAGTCAGAAGAAAGCTAGTTCTGATTGGTCTAGAAAGAGCCAGTGCTTAGGTTGACTGCAGTATACAGAGACAGTACTGTGGTTTCACGATATTGAAACAAAAAGTTTCTTCCAAACAAGCCTTCTGTTTGCTGTCAATTTCTGGACACTGTTACATTCAGTTTCAGCAAAGTATTTCTGTAAAATATTGAGACATTATTTGTTAAATTTTTACCACTAGCATTTTGTAGGGATTTTGTGCATGGTTTAGGTACTGTGTATATAATAATGCTTTCAAACCTATTATACTCAAGAGATTTTTTTACTTATTTCCACAGAAATACCTGTACGATCAGATATGACAGTAAAAGCTGTGATCATGGATCCAGAAATTGTATTTGTAGCTAATTTGACCAATGCTAATGCCCCTGCTTTAAAAGTTTCCTTCCAATGTGACTTTTCTCTGGCATCTGGAAAGCTTGCACAAAGGATGACTGCTCAAGTGAAGGGCTTCAAGGTGTTGGCCTGTGCCTTCCTCAAAGAAAAACAAGACAAGAATGTTACTACAGTAAGAGAATTTGGTTTTAATATTAAGAACTGTTGGCAAGCATGTCCTTTAGTTGGCATATCTGTAGCACTCAGAAAATTCAGGTTTGGTACCATTAATTATGATGATGGGAATGGACTTTGCATCTTTTGTTATTTTATGGGACCAGCATCACTTTTGGCCTATGGAATTAAAAAATACAAGACCATTTGGAAAGGTTACATTTCAGGAGTTATATTTATAATCCAATTATATTTTCCACTCAGGTGATACGGCCATGTTCTTTGGTCATGGAAAATATGACACATGTCTCAGGGTTACAGACTGTGGTAGTAACAATAGAAGAACTTACAATAAAGGTAAGATTTCACAAGTGTCTTAGGAAGAACAGATGTTGTTCTCAAGCTGTAGCTTGGTAGTTTGTTTATTTTATTTATTTATTTTAAATTGAAGAATTGCTAGTTAAGTTTCTATTTTCCCATTAGTTTAATTGCAGAATTAATCATTTATCCTTTTTTGAGCTGCTCTGTTTTGGAAAAAATCATTACATACTTTTTTGTTTTGGCAGTCTCTTTGAAAAAAGGACTAATTTAAGTACTTCAGGTACTAGGATTCCTCTTACCAGTTTCTTTCAAATTTATGAAACAACCCTTCCCCCTGCCACTGCCACCACTCTTTTTCTCTTCAGTTATACTCATAAGCAGAAACATGTGCACGAGCACATCTAACTTAAGGCTGCTAAAGTGATTTGCAGAGTAATACACAGTGTAAAATACCATGTTCTTAATAGGTAAATTACTAATTTTGCCTACACTCAAAGTCTTTTTAAATGTAATATCTACTTCTCCCTGAAAAAAGCTCACAAATATTGCATTGTGGATTGGAAAAGGTGGTCTGTGGTGAGCTTTTCAATTGTAAGCAATAGCACATGGTTCCTAAAGCATAAAGCTTTCAACAAATGTACTGTACTGCTAATTGAAATAGTGTATGAAACTCTGCAAACATGCTTTAAGGGAAAGTCTTAAGAAGATCTTAAAGATAAATTTATGTTTTACAGTGTAGCAGGAGGATGATTTATAGTGACTTCTCTTATAAGAGTACCACATATCAGTAAAAATGGAAATTCTAATCTTTAAATTTTTTTTTGAGCCTGTGAGATTGTTAGGGAGAAAATGAGAGATTTTGTAGTAAAGGACAATAAGAGGAGGTCCCTGAACAAATTCTGTTTTTCTTTATCCTGGAATTTAAATAGGCTGTCTTAGAAGAGCCTTTAATAATCTGTACCTGTGTGAAGAAGCCAAGAGGTGTTTGCCATTTCCATGTATCATGTATTTTGTATGTTAATCAGTTTTAAAATGTTTTTGAGCCATAAATTGATTCTTTTTTCTTTCTTGAAGATCTCGCCAATAATTCTGAATACTGTGATGACCATTATGTCTGCCATAAAACCCAAAACAACAGAGGAGGATTCTAGAGGAGCAACTGAAGTTGCTGAGAATTTGTGGCAAGTGAAGCCTATAGATGAGTGTAATGCTTGGTTTCTTGGCGTTGATGTAGCCACAGAAGCAACAGAAACTTTTAAGGACCATGAACATATTCTGAAACAAGAGAAATTAGACATTCTAGTTAAATCAGTTCAGGTCACCTTGGAATGTGGTCTGGGACACAGGACTGTCCCCTTGCTGTTAGTAGAATCTGTGTTTTCTGGGGTCTTTAAAAACTGGTCCTCTCTGATGGCATTCACTGCTGATACATCACTGGAGGTACGTAGAAACAAATTGTTAGTAGTTTACAACACTTACACACATTTCATAATGTTGAACTAACTTTTTATTATGTTTTATGTGTGCTAAATTAATAATTGGTTCAAATTGTAGTACTCTTAGGAGCTCTTCAGTGATCAGGCAAGTGTGACTAATCATAATGTGGTTTTTACAGAAATCTGGCAATCAGTAGTCAATGTTAATGGCAGTTACTTCTGTGTAATAATCTAGTCTTCCCTCTATCTACTTTTTTTTTGCATATTCACTTTATATAACAAAGGACAAAACTTTGAATAGGCTTTCCTCAAAACTCTTCTCTGCATCTTCAATTGTAATCACACTGTATTTGTTGTGCCAGCTATTGCAGCCATCTTCCCTGAGATGTGGTAAATGGAGATGGTGTAAATCTCCTACGGAGGCAGCATGTCAAAATTTCATACAACCAGATGTGCAGTAGTTTAACTGCATCTTACTTAGATTTTTTCATCTTACCAAGTATGCCTCATACTCCATTCTGTCCTGGATGTACAAGTACCTTTCTTCCATTGCTGGTTGTGCATATCACCAAGAGCTGGGGAAGGCACTGGGGTTCCAGAAGCAGGGAGGGATGAGGAAGATAACTGCAAGGGAGAGTCCAGAATCATTTGGTTCACAGCTTCTCTTTGAATTTGCAGTAGAGGGAGGGACATGCCAACTTGGTGTAGGCTGTGAGTTAAAGAATGGTTACAGAGGACCAGATTCCAGTTGGCTTGGACTGCTTGTTATTTCCTGGTATAATGAAGTACATGGATGGCATGAGGTTTTTTCATCTTGGACTCATTCTCTCAAACAGTGCAGGGGAGGCTGCAATATATTAAGCAAAGGTGTTAACAAGATTGGAATTTTCCAGGCAAGCCAGGTAGTCAGTTCTTTAAAAAATGATGTCACTTGCAAAAAACGTATGACACCTGCACTCTATTTTTTGAAGCCATAAAAGTTAATGCTAACCCTCCCAAATATGAAGACTGGTTGTTTTCTTATTAATATTCTCAATACTAAACCCTATTGGGAGGAACACAGTCCTTTATTTTTAGGTGCCCTACTTAATTTTGATTCTTTCTTTAGGTTCATTATTACAACGAGAGCTACGCAGTGTGGGAGCCGCTTATTGAACGAGTTGAAGGAGGAAAGAAGCAATGGAGTTTAAAGCTGGAAGTATGTAAACATGCTTGAAACTATGTTAAAAACTTGGACTAAAAAGCTATTTCCTAAATGTTTTATGTGACAGTCCAATGACTTTTGGAATGCTGTTGCTTTGAGAGAGCTATGCAAGTTTAAAAAATTGGTCTTCAGAAATACTAAGTTTGCCCTGAAGAGTGTTAATTGGCTGCTGCATGGACAGGATGTAGTGTGGAACCATATGGAGAGTGAAGAAAGAAAAGAACTTGCTTGCTTTCAATGTTGGTATAAAATTCCCATGTTTGTGTAGGGTGTCTGAGGTGCACAAGATAAAGTAGGATTATCTTTGCTTAATGAAATTGTCAATTGTCAGATCAAGGGTTTTTTCTGTTTTAATGTAGGTGAAAGTAACCTGTGTGTTAATGACACCTATGCCTAATGAAATTTTTGTTTCAGATGAAGACTAATCCTGTCCAAGATAGAAGTTTGATGCCTGGGGATGATTTCATTGTTCTTCCTGAGCCACAAACTGCATTTAACATCTCTTCAAAGGATACAATGAATATAACAATATCCAAATGTTCTCTTGCTGTCTTCAGTAATTTAGCCAAGGTAGTCCTTACAGGCAGAAAGTGCCAAATTATCTGTTTCTGTAGAATCTTTTTTTTGAAAGACCTTCCTGTGTTGTCAGTCACAAGCCCGTGACTGTTCTGCAGCCATGACAAATGTCTGCATTTTAAGATTGACCTTCAAACTGTAGAAGCAGAATGCCCATATTTTTTACATATTTTTCTTGTGATTAGTATATTTGCTTCTGAGTGTCTTAGGCTTCCTCTTCATTAGGAGAAGGAGAAATTTTGATTACTAAATCAAGCTATTTTTCCAGAATGTGGATTATGGCTATTTATTTGCCAACTCCAAATGAGTGACAGTTCTCTAAGTTAGTACTTGCTTATCCTTTAAGTCTGTATTGGCAGTCGGTTGCCATGGCCTTTGTGTAATCAAACAAATGTTTGTAAACCTAAGTTGCTGTTGAATATGGAGTTTGTACATGGTGAATGTGCTTTGGACTTGTGTGTCCCATATCTTATTTTTTTCTGACAACCCAACAACTGTAAAAAATTCCCTGTGATTATTGCATCATAAATATTTGCTGCAAATCACAGAATAATAATTCAGTTTTCTGGAAGTCACCTTTCCTGAAATATTTTATATAAAGCATAGGCATTGCTATCTGTGGGGTTTTTTTTCTCTTTTCTTTGAAACTGTAGTTGCTGGGAACTGTCTTTGGAAGCCTTTATCTTATTGTAGCTATTTATGTATGACATATATGTTGTTAATTACAGGCATTTTCAGAAGGGACTGCATCCACGTTTGACTATTCCTTTAAGGAGACAGCACCTGTCATAGTGAAAAATGCCCTAGGTGTTCCTCTCAAAGTGATTCCTAGCTCCAATTTTCGGATAGTTGCTTCAGATGGAAAAGAAAACATAAATGATGTAGAAATTGGTCAGAACATGGAACTGGAATACGCTGCCTTTGAGACACCCCAACAAGGAAAGGTGTCTGCATTGTACCGACAAGAAAGCTCCGTCTTCTCTTTAAATTTAGGTATTATGCTAGGGAACACCATGTGCTATGACATGTTGAGAAAGGGAAGATGGGGGAGTCAACATGGTTAAATTAAATGTGACCAAAATTCGGGTGAAGTACATTGTGTTGAAACTGCTTTTGAAAACTGATGAAAGTTAAAAAAAATATCAACTGGCTACTAGATGAATTTCTTTGTCTCCAGTTTTTTTTTAGACAGTGAAATGTACAGTATTTCTTCTCTTCTTTTGGGAGAAATAGAAGACATTCTAGTGGAGGCATTGACAGAGCATCCTAAAGACCACATACAGACATAGGCTTGTGGATTGAAATTCCTCTTAAACATTTCTCACATCCGTGCTACCATTGGGCTTTCTGTAGTTACCCAGTTACTGTTGAGCAGTTAAAATTTTTCTATTTTTAGCTTTGCTACCAAATACTCCTAAAAGAATAGGATATAGCTGCTAATACATAGTATTATGGGGTTTTTACCATTCCATCCCTTATGAGGATACTTGGCCATGATACAAAGATCTTGTTCTGTGTTGCATTTTGTTAACTCACCCAACAATTACCTTTGTTTACTGTTCAGAGTATTTATTGAGATATATATAAGTTGTAATCTAAAGTTACAGTTGAGTATTTTGACCTTAAAGGTTTCCTTCAATGGAAATACTCAATGGAATTTTCAAGATGCTTTTGCCAGAGAGCACTTTGGTACTGGTTGCTGAATTTAGAGGAGCTATAGTGTTGTTCAGATAGAAAATGGTAATGTGGTTTGTTTTGCCTAATCAAAACTTCTGTGTATTTTTATGGATTAGAACTTCAAGGATATAAAGAAGTGGTAAACATTCCTGTAGCCAAATCAGGCCGCCGACTGTACCACATCAAAAACCTTCTTGCTGATCATTCAGACTCCATCATTGTACAGATAGATGCAACGGAAGGAAATAAGGTCATTACTGTACGATCTCCTCTGCAGGTAAAACAACCTCACCACACAAACCAAAGACCTCAAAGTGGTGGCATTCTCTGAGTGATTTTGTTTTTCTTCCTTGATGCATTTTTTGAGATTATATTTCAAGGCAAATTATTAAATATAAAATCGCGTGTATTACATGAATTTTTATTGGTGTTCTGGATGTGTATGTCTTCCTGATAAATTAAGTTTTTGCAGTTTTTGTTTTCATCTTTAACTTCTGGCTTTCTAATATCCTCAACATTGAGGCTGGAATATGTGCTTTTTGTATGACTTAGCAAAAAGTAGCTCCATTTTCTCATATACCTGCCTGTTGTTCTCCTTCAGAACTGTATTTCTTATTAAGATGCAGCAGAGTCTGTTTTGCAGGGGACTTCAATTCAATTCAGTCTACTAATGTTGGTTTTCCTCTTGCTATTCATAGTTTTTGCTTCAGAAATTTGTACTGTAGAAATGAAATTAAAAGCTTGCATTTTGATCCTAGGTCAAGAACCACTTCTCAATCCCTTTTATGATGTATAAACTGGCTAGAAATGCCAAGTCGTTGGAGCCAATTGGCATATGCAAGCCAGAAGCAGAATTTCATGTCCCCTTACATTCATACAGGTACATTTCTTCTCTCCTATAGGGCAAATAGTTGTGAGACTGATGCACAAATACAGCATTAGTGTGGAAGCTTAAATTTCCACTTGAGACTCTTCCTGCCTAGGCTAAAAAACCCCAAATGCTACCTTTCCTAGGTAATCAGTGTCCTGCAATAGCCTTCCAGAAGGTTAGCAATTACTTTCAAATGAGTGAAGTAAGCTGTCAGTGCAAAGCTCTTGTCTGCCATCACCTGTCTTCTTCCCACAGGTGTCATCTGTATGTCCGACCCACAGGAATGTTGGAGGGACAGTTTAAAGAGTCCATGACTTACATTGCCTGGAGGGAAGAGCTGCATAGGAGCAATGAAGTAAACTGCTTGTTACAGTGCCCAGCCACTGAGACAAACTTCTTCCCTCTAATAATCAGTTCAACTGCTGTACCTGATGAACTGAATTTTCTTTCAACTTATGGAGAGGAGTGGGATCCTGCCTACATTATCCACCTTCACCCTACACTGACTATAAGGAATCTTTTACCATACTCCTTGAGGTATTTACTTGAGGTAAGTTACTTTATGGTTTTCTTTGTAAATCCTTTACTTGATTTTAAGACTGTATTTGCTCAGAACTGGAGGTGAATGTTGTGTGGAAGGTCCTGAATGCTGATTTTTGTGTTTTCTATTGCAAGTGACTGAGTCAGCTGATGAATGGATTATGGGAGTTTTTTGCAGATTAATTTAATGGTTTGGGAATTCTTTTTGATTTGGATGTACCTGCTTCTGCCTTGCTTTTTAAATATTAATCTTGTATTGGATTGGTCTTTCTCTTTCACAGTTTTCTGAGACCCTGTTACAGTTTTGCAAATTGTATTGTTTCACAGGGAGAGGTGTTAAAAAAACCAGGAATTTCTGAAGCTTCTCTTCTACGTAGAAAACACAACTGCTCTCAATTCTAACGCTGATTCTTTACTAAGGACTATTGCAAGGCCTTCCTTACAGAAATTGGAAGCTGTATTTGTGGGACGCTATGCAGACTTTATTACTTCCATTATTTGCAGTGTCTAGTATTTCTTCATGAAAGCTGAGTTGATTTTAGTAAACAGAAAAGGTACAAGAAGTACCTTTATAGTCGTACGCCTTGACTAACCAAGCCTGGCCACTCTCCAGTACAGTAAATTATACTGTTTCTCAGTAAAAATTTAAAAAGCTGTTGTAGGATGCTACTGCCTGAGGAAAGGTGCACTACCAAACATTATGGCCCAGCTGCTGCTGTTCTGCCTTGGCCATTCTTTAGTGTGAGAAATCCTGGCTGTACCTCTGCAGCACAGCCCAATTCAGTATTGCACCTAGTATTGTAAATTTATTAATAACAACTAATTGCAAAAATCCACTGGAAATCACAGAGGAGGGAAGGGACAGAGGCAGATGATAAGATGGACCTAGTTTGCCCTCCAGAAATTTAGAATTAGGCAAGCTTTGCTGTCCTTGAAGAAAAGTGCAATTAATTTCAAAATACTCATAGGATTAGACTCAAAAGAAAGTGATTGCAGGGTGGGACATATGGTACTGAGGTATCTTAAAGATGTGCAAGAGAAGAATAAAATGCTGGTTTTAAATACATAAATTTTATATATAAAAACTGTTACTTGCCCCTTTTAATTTTGCTACAGGGAACAGCAGAACCCTGTGAGCTGGCAGAAGGAAGTGCTGCAGATGTTCTTCAGTCAAGAATTGCTGGAGAAATAATGGAGCTTGTGTTGATAAAATATCAAGGCAAAGACTGGTATGGGCATCTCAAAGTTCATGATGAGATGCCTGAATTTTTTGCTGTCCCCTTCACATGCCACTCTGCAGCAATGATGACTGTAGATCTTTATATACATACTCGGCGAATCGGAAGCCGAATGATCTTGTCTGTGTTCAGCCCTTACTGGATAATCAACAAGACTTCCCGTGTTCTTCAGTATCGAGCTGAAGACACTCATGTCAAGCATCCAGCAGACTACAGAGATATTGTTTTGTTCTCCTTCAAAAAGAAAAATATTTTTAGTAACAATAAGGTATGCTTCTTATAGGCAGCGGTGGTGGTGGTTTAAAGTTGCTCTTCAAGGGGGAAAACACATTTTGTCTAAGGAATTTAGGGTTTAGATTGAAATCTATAGGCTTTCATTTGGATGCTGCTTTCTTCATCTTACTTGGACTTCTCTGACTAAGTATAAGGGAAGGCAGGCACACAAAAAATCAACTGCAACATTTTCCAGGTTTTGCGCTGCATCCCGTTTGCTTACTTCCATCCTGGCCAGAAGCTGGCTGATGGTGTAGAGTGGTTAGGTCCTGAAAACACAGAGGGTACTCTACTAGAAGACTGTTCCTCTGTGGAGAGAAATTCAATGTAGAGATGTAAATTAGGAGTGTGGACTTCCCTTACAGTCAAAAGGAAGGCTGCTCTGAATCTTTCCATGGAGGCATTTTCCACTGAAGGGAGGAATCAGAGTTTTGTTTTACTCAGTTAGGTACTTAGACATATAAAATAGACAGTGTCTAAGTATTCTGTCCTTTGTTAAATACATTTCTTTTGTTTTGATTTCGTATTGATGTGATATTTGCACAGTCAAATGAAGAGTACTGTCGTGTTTTTTTCTGAAGTGGCTGTTCTTTCCTTTTAAAAAGCTTTTTTGACCCAACAATAGGCAAAGAAATGGTTGAAGAAACTGTTTTAACAAGGTGTTCTTTTGATTATTTCCTTTTTTCCTCTTGAAGCACCACAAAATTGTAGGGTTTTTATTTTTTTTTCCCCATCTGTGTGTATGCTTATTGACACACGTTCATGATAGGACCTCTCTACTTTGTTACCTATTACTGTAATATCATTTCCAGAACTCAGGCAAAAACTAATAAATCAGAATGTGAATAGAGATACTAGATGCTTAAGCTGGTCTGAACTTATAGAAGGTTTTAAAAACACTTAAATGAATTTATACTGCTACATGCAATAATTGCACTCTATTATGCCTGAACTTTTTTTTTTCTTTTTTTTTTCTTTGTGCGTGTAGATCCAGTTATGTATTTCAACTAGCACTTGGTCCAGTAGCTTTTCCCTGGATACTGTGGGAAGCTACGGGTGTGTCAGGTGTTCAGCTAATAACATGGATTATCTGGTAAGATAGGTTTCTGTCTTTTGTGGAGTTTTCTTGGGGTTCTTTTGGCTTGGCTTTTTTTTTTTTTCCTTAAGACATTTGAGTCATTACTTGCACTGTGTACGAATTAGGGAAATTATTAACATCTAGGGCAATAATTTTTATGCCTCAGCTATTTAGGTCTGCACCTGGGAATAAGTAGTTTCACTAACAGACATTTCAGTGTAATTCATAAATGTGGTTTATCTAACAAACACAATGAGCAGAACAAGGAATACACTTTATAATAATATGCAAATATGTTGGGACTTGTGTTTCTTTATACTCTTGAACTGATCTCCAACAATATAACAATTTTAGGTAGTCTTGATTTACTGTACAGGGATTCCTGTTGGAGTTTCCCCACAAATGCTACAGTTACTAAATCTACAGCCAGAACTGTCTCTTTGGTGTTGTGTTGCATAGTTTGATTCTAATGCATGCTGTTTGGTTCTTTTATTCCAGGTGTTTGGAACAGGAGTGTTGTGTGCTAGCCTTTATAGTTAGAGTAATGTTGTCTTTTCTGTTTTTTCATTCTGACTTTTCCTTAAGATTGTTCTTGATTATTTGCTCAAATTTTCCTTGTTCAACAGATTGGTGTTAGCATCAAAATGAGCAGTTTTAACCTTACCAGGATAGTTACCTTCACTCCATTTTACACAATAGCAAACAAGTCTTCTCTGGAGCTAGAAGTTGGAGAGATGGGTCCTAATGGCTCTTTTCCAACTAATAAATGGAATTACATCACATCATCAGAGGTAATGTTCCATTTTTTAATTTCCTTTGGATGTTATTGTAGTCTAGCAGTTGGTCTCGAGCTGTCACTTGAAGAAAAAGTTCTCTTATAGAAGCTCTGTCACTTCTGATGGCATGACCTGGCTCCTTCACATCTCAGGGCCACATGAACATCTTAGTTTGCATATGCTGGTAAATGAATCAAGACCTTGAGTCGCTAGATTTACATGAGATGTTCATCACTACATCCTGGGGTAAGAACTGAGGCATTTGAAATAGTTTTAGTCACACAAGACTGTTTTCTTGCTGGCTTATTATTTTGAACATATATGAACTGTTAAAGTCAAGCACTTTTCTTGGTTTACAGTGTCTTCCATTTTGGCCTGAAAACTCATCTGGTCAACTTTGTGTAAGAGTAGTTGGCTATGAAATGTTGTCCAAACCATTCCTGTTTAATGCCCAGGATAATGGCACTCTACTGAAGATGGAAGAATTGGTGAGACTGTGTGTGTGTGGACTGTTCTTGATATTCCATTTTAGCCTATGGTATTGTATGTATTAAAGTTTGGCTCAAGTCTGCAGTGCTGTTTGTTTTCATTGCTGTGTGAAGTCAAATTGATTTAGTTTTGACAAGCTTATAGGAAGATGAACAGCTCTATTGCTGTTACATTGCTACATCTCTAACATCTGTTCTGTTGCAATGAGTATTTCTTGTCTGCCTTCAGTTGGTTTAGATAGTTATCCAAAACCAGAATGCATGTTCTGTTTTCTTAATAAACTAATACATGTTGGATATATACTGTTCATGGCTAATATTTCATTAGTAGAACCTTAATTATTTCAGAACTCATCCTAGCTTAGTGTTAGGGAATGTGTTTATGTGTAGCATGTTAAGACAAGTCTTTGGAGATAATAATACTTATCAAAATTACCTCAGGGAGGTGACTGAACATAACCTAGCTCTCCAAGCTTGATGAAACAGTTCAAAAAATGTTTCTTGAACAAGATGGCATCAATGATCTGGTATTCTGTTGATGCACTTAATTAGAAGAGTGGGTGTTTTTTCCACAGTTGTAAGATGGCTCAACTTTGCAAGAGAAGCCTTTCTAGTCCTGCACGTAGTGAGGTTTTACTACTACTCTGCAGAGTACTAAGTGTAATTTCTCATATAGCTGTGATATGAGCTGGAGAATACATAGGATCATCTTGTTCAATGGCAGATGTGTCCCCTTTCACCTCTCCTCCATACCTGACAGCACAGCTAAACAATCAAATTATCTTGCTAGACAAGCATTTCAGAAAGCTATCTGAAGAGACAAAGACTATCCATAAGGGAAAGCATATTAGGTACCTCCTTTTTGTAAGCCAATAATAAAAATTGTGCTGTGCTTGTCTCAGAAATACCTTGAAAATAGGAAGGAAGCAGGATCCTGAAAGCCTTAAGAAGAAAAACTTGAGGTTATTTGTTCTGAGGTTTAATCAAAAGGACTTGTCTATTCAGTGTTCTGTTTGCTAATACAGTATTGCTATATTTGTCATACCTTTAAAAGCTTCTGTGTGCTTGTATAGAGTAGTCTTTCAGATTTTCAAGGAGTATGCAGGAAATGGCAATTTGAAAAAATAAGTTTTGTAACAGAAGAAATGGAATGCTTGGCTGTAATTTTTACTTAGCCAAAGTAATTCTGTAAAATGTTTTAAGTTAATAATAATTTTTCATTTAAGTTGAATCAACAAATAGTTTGTGGATGCTACTTATGTCTGTTTTAAACCAGTGACCAATATGTTTGAGCTTACTATTACTAGACCATGTAGAGCACATTTCCCTTTTTCATTTTTCACAGGCTGATTAAAGACTTAACTGAAAGGATGTTAACATTTTAGGATGTTCTAACTTGAATTTGTGCATAGAACAAATATTGAACTGTCTAACTTTCTTTCCAGAATGGGGGCTTACTGGTGGATGTGAATGTGTCTGAGCATTCTACTGTCATAAGCTTCTCAGATTATCATGAGGGAGCTGCTCCAGCTCTTATTGTTAACCATACTTCATGGGACTCTCTGAGATACAAACAGAGGTATGTGAAAGAAAAAAATCTGACCATTGATTGTTTAACCAGAGTGTATGCTTTGTGAAGGAAGTAGGTCTCTCTTGTGGTACCTTGAAAATTAGAAAAACCCCTCTTCTTCATTATATTCTTTCAATGAAGTATTTTGTCTGTTTCTTAGAAGTCTTCATAGTCTGAGAAAGTGGAGAGAATGAAATGGGAGTCTAGATCTTAGGTCACCAAGGGCCTAGCTGCAGCTGGACTTGGGTGGATTGGGTAGCCTAGTCCCTTCCTGCCTCACCCCAGGAACCCGGAGGGTTGGAGTATATAGCATGGGGTTCTGCTTGCAGTACTTCAGTCTGGTCTAACCAGTGAATGCTCTCATACTGCTCCTTTTCTTTTAACCTGCAGTGGATTACAAGAGGAAATGGAGTTGAAACCAAGGCAAGCATGCCTGCTTGCATGGACAGATCCAACTAAAACTAGAAAATTGACCTGGGGCTATGCCCAAAATTTTGGTGAACAAGACCTACTTAAGGTAACTTTAAGAATGGGGGAGGTAAATGCTGAACCAATCTAGGACTATAGTAAGAATAAAAATACCTGGGAAAAAGCTTCTTCAGTAAATTTGCATCTGTCTTGTCCTGTAAGAGACTTTTGAGCCTACTCTCAAGTAGCAAGATACTAGATCTTGAGATTTGTATAATTAGAGGACTGAGCACGAATTCCAGCCTGCATTTTCTTTGTGGTTTTATTTGATATGGAAGAAGAAGGATCAGGTGTATGAGCTGTGGACATACCTAAAACGTCCACATGTAAAATTCACTAATTTTCTAGCAGTGCTTCATATGGCATTGGACTCTCCCTAAACGTGGGGGGAAAGAGGGAATCTCTAGGATGAGACTGGACAAGGGTTCTGTTATAGAATGGGGAAGCAAGCCTTGATGGAGGAATATTTTTTTCTCACTTGACTGGAATGCAGGCTAAAAAAAGTTCTCTGTGTCTGTCTCTAAATAGCAGCCACCTTGCAACTTTTCTTTATCTCTGATTTATTCAGAGATTTGGAACAGCTTTTTTTTGTTCTGTTGACTAGGCACAGAGATAAGAAAAGAGATAATATTAGTAGGTAAAGGAAGGGACAGGAAAGCAAGTTAGTGTTTCATTTATACTGGGAATGGATTTAGTTTCCCCCAGCTGAACTCTGACAGTGAACCATTTAAAGGAGGCTTTACTATATAAGCAATGTCCTGGGTTAAAATTTCTACATGTAAAAATGTTATTAGTTTGAAACTGATTTCCTTAGTATGATTATGGTCACATTCACGATTACATTGTGCTTTTGAGGAAAGGGTTTTGACTATCTCAGTTTTGCCTTGCAAGTTACTAAATTTGTTAAATGAGTATCTTCATTCAAAGAGCAGAGATCTTAATCATTGCCTGGTTTTACTGTTTCTTGGTGTATAATTTAATGCCTTCTCTCATCAGCTATGATTCTAAGTCTTCTCTTTTACTGTCAGGGCCTTTGTTTCCTAATAATATCTAATATTATTCTATTATACAAATTTTTCTGAAATGCCTAGTTTTCCAAAGCAAAATCTCCTAGTTGGGATACAGGATGCCACCAAACTGTCATGATGCAGTCAACTGAAAAAACAAGAAACATACTGAGTTCTTGTATGTATGTGGGCTAGTCAACTTCCTTGCTCATAAGTGTACAGCAACATCGTGGATTTACTCCTGTCATGTACTAGAAACAGAATTTATTTTCTTTCCAATGCAGGATGAGTGTGGCCAGTTTGCTTACAATGCAAACACTCAGATACACTGGGTGTCTTTCCTGGATGGACGCCAGCGAGTGCTGCTGTTCACAGATGATGTTGCACTAGTTTCTAAAGCACGACAAGCAGAGGAACTGGAGCAACCTGATCAAGAAATAAACTTGTCAATCCATAGTCTTGGGCTTTCTCTCGTTAACAACGAAAACAAAAAAGAAATTTCTTATATAGGAATTACAAGGTACTGCACACAGATGTAGAAATATTTTGAATTATCAAAATTTGGCAGGGTGTTATAATTTTAGCAATGCAGTTGGGTTGAAGGGGGCATGTTTCAAATGCAATTAATATATATGGAACCTGTTTAAGTAACATCAAATTATTCCTTTACTCCTATATTTAACTTTTAATACATAGGATTTAACTGCCTTGTCTCTTAGCTTCTCTTGAAAAGAAAGTAAATAGTGGTTTTTTGAACGTGAAAAATTATCTTTGTGTACATAGTTTGCATATATAAGAAAGGTTTAAATACTTTTAAATTTTTAATCTTGTTATTTGTCTTGCAGTTCTGGTGTTGTTTGGGAGATGAAACGGAGACAAAAATGGAGACCATTTAACCAAAAGCAAATAAACCTGTTGGAACAAGCCTATCAAAAGTATCTTTCCAAGAGTGCTTTCCACACTCCAGGCTGGCATAAACTAGACACCAATACAGAGGTATGTTTTGGGGTTTTAGTGTTGAAATGATCACAGAATACATGCAACAGTTAAAACAGACTTCTTCTTTGCTAGGTAAGAATAGATGCTGCAATAAGAGAAACAAACAAAAAGCAACCTTCTTTGAATAGTTTCACATTTTACACAGTAGAGTAGTTTTGTACTGAGGTGATACTGAGGCAATATTGAGGTATTTTCTGAATGAATGTCCAAGAATTTTGCTTTTGTGTGGTAAAAAAATTGGTTGGTATCTGCATGTGAGTTTCAAACCTGTATTTTCTTTTGTGTAACTTAAATTCTTGGCAGAAACCTTGTTTTGAGCTTCTTGGTAAGCTGCACTTCCCATGACTGGTTATGATAAAGGAGCCTATAGCATTCAAAGATTTCTGAAATGAATTCACTTAGCTGAGCTCCTTCAGACATAAATTATATATACCTGTATCCCATTCATAGATTTAACGTGTTGAATTGTCTTAAGTAAAATAAATACTTTACAGTAGCATAATCAGGCTTGTTTCCTATATCATAATTTCATTTGAATGGCACATATGCTCTCAGCTGTACGAACACTTAGGTTTTGTAGATATCAGGAATGCATTTTGAGTATGTGGTATCAAAAACTTGTGTCTGTAAGCTGTTATATTGGACTCGGAATAAAGGAGAGCTATAGAACTAGTTTCATGTAACTTAGAAAGTTTCAGGATCAAGGTAAAACCACCACCTAGGGAGACAGTCAGATGCAGGGATATGCCAGTGTAAGATATAACTGATGAAGACATAGTTACTAAGATGACACAGAGGTTCTGAAGTTGCAGTGTGATGTGCTTATCAGACTGCCTCCTGGTTTTCATTGCTTTGCACACAGATCATTGGATTGAGTAATTCAGTAGCTCCATGGGCATGAAATCAGGAAAAAAGCAGTTTTTATTTGATAGTCTGTTTACTGGTCACGTAACATATTATTATTTCACTAATTAAACTGTGTGTTAGCTCTGCTTTCTTACATTTCCAGGTGAATTTCAGCAAGGCTCCAATGGAAATGCGTCTCCCAGACAGATGCAGCATCCGGCGCAACTTCCTGTCAGGAATTCAGGTGGAATTCAAACAGTCACCTCACCAAAGAAGCTTACGTGCTCAGTTGTACTGGCTGCAGGTACACTCTTGCATCATGTTCTATAAACTCAACAGATCCTTGAAGTCTCTATTTCATCCATTTATATGCAAAAGTACCCCCAGGTCTTATGTATGTGGTGCTCTGCTCCCTTTGTCAGGGAAAGTACACCAGAACTGCCATCCTAGGATTTTGCAAGTAGTAGGGGAAAAAAATCCACATAATTGTGGCTATGGTAAAGCAGGGTGCTCTAATGGGAAGTTTATTTCTAAAGTGAGGTGTTTGGGTGTGTTAAAGCACACAAACAATAACCTCAGTCTTTTTAAAAATTTGTTAACCATAGTTATTGTGTAGTCATGTAACGCAGAATTCTAGAAACAGTATTTAGAGGTTCAGAGATCTTTAGTCCAAAAACTACCTGTCTAATGGAAAGCAGATAATAGACATTTAAATGCTCAAAAGTAGTATGCAATCATACATCTGCATGTAAGCTTAACAGTGAATCAATGTGCAACACTTGCACCTGATTATCATACTCCAGTCAGTACTAATAGTGTTGCTAAATTAACCAGTAAAACACTAGAGCCTGCACTAGTAAAACATGTTTTGTAGTAGAGGAAAATAAGGATGAGAAACAAATACTGTCATCTTTTTCTCTATCTGCTGCACTTCAGATTCCCCCAGGGCAGGGCAGTCACAAGACCTGTTGCTGATTTTCCTGACCAGATTGTGAGGAACAGTTTCTTCTTTCCTTTTATATTTATTTTTCCCTGAAGGTAGTTTTCACTGTTAAGCTCCACACACACCATAAGCTGCAGACCCCCTAAATGAATCTTTGGAGCTGTGAACCTGTGTATGCATCCCTTGTGCAAGGGATGTTCCAGTCATCTGACTTCTTTACCTAAATAGGTAACACTCCCTGATAGTATCAGAGTAATCTTTTTCATCTTTTTCTCCTTCTTCTCCCAAATGAGAGCAATGTACTTCTTGAGTACTATCTATAAACATGTTTCCCAAGCATTCTGAAAGCCATATGGTCTTTTTTCTCATTATAATATTCCTGTAATTATGCAATGATTTTTAGGTTGATAATCAATTACCAGGATCGATCTTTCCTGTTGTATTTCACCCTGTGCCCCCTCCCAAGTCGATTGCTTTGGATTCAGGTAAGAGAAAGCTTTTAGTAATATCAGATTTATCCATCCCTGAAAGCAGTAACTTGCTAATGTATTTTTTACATATGCCTAGATATTTTTTTCTTCTCTATTTAGAACCAAAACCCTTCATTGACATCAGCATCATCACTAGATTCAATGAATACAGCAAAGTACTACAATTCAAGTGAGTTAAACACTGTGTTGTAATGCAATTCTAGAGATTTAACACATTCTAGAAGTGAACCATGTTTTAAAATTCACATTCTCCTATCTAAGCAACTTTTGACTTCAGATTGAGTTCTTAACATTCAGATTTTTTTGCCAGGTAAGGACTGACCACATGAGAGGACTGTTAGGCAATTTCTTTAGCAGTCAGAATTATTTCTCTCTTGTACTACAATATTAGAGTTGCATTTCTGCCTGTTTGCTGTGCAGTCCTGGGTTTATTGGGTGCTCTGACAACAGAGAGCTCATACAGTCTCTAATATAGTCCAATGCATTTATTCTATTGTGAAATACAGACGTGTTTATCTAAAGGCCCTATGTCTTGAGTTTTTGTACTAAAAATGAGACAAAAAATTAAACTAATGGTTTCTAGTGCAAGTGTCTGAATAATATGAATACTCAGTAATATGACTTGGGGAGAAATGCAGTTTAATAAGAGGAAGAAATATATTGGTTAGATTATGCTGTCCATGGAGCACAGGGAATCCAATCTATGAATATAAGAAGTATTTGGAGATGGTTGATATTTTTAGGTAAATTCTGAATTACCTATGGTAATGCGTAGTGAGGCTGGTAACCCTTTCTAACTCTAAATAGGCTGTTAGATAGCTGATAGGCAGTTAGGCTGATGTTGTAGATCATCTTATATGCACTATAAATATGCATAAAACCTCTGCAGTTATGTATGGAAGCAGGTGATATTAATTTAAGCAACTACAAGTATACTCAGGTTTTTTTTTCCTATTTTAGATACTTCATGGTTCTTATTCAGGAAATGGCACTGAAAATTGATCAAGGATTTTTAGGAGCACTTAGTGAACTTTTCACTCCATCCACAGACCCAGAAGCTGAAAGACAAAGGGTAAAGTATGAGAGAAACTGAATTTTGCCAGAATAGGGCCTTTTTGATAACACTGTGGTAATTTTCTGGTTCTTTCAGTTTAAATGAAGAAATAATTTTCAATGAAGCACTGGTATTTCTGTTAAACATTGGCTGTAAGCATTACTAATTGATAGGGCTGAGTTACTGCTGCTTGAGTACACAAATATTTCTGGACTTTTCATTGTTTTAATAACTGGTGACACTATTTTCAGCTATGGCTGCCTATTGTTAATGGTGGTAGATGAAATATGGTTAGGGTTTATGGAGTGGACTTATAATTTTTAGTCTACAGTGTCTTCAGAGAGCAGAAGGAACAGATTTTCATGGCTCTAAGTTTTGTATAGGTGGATAGTATTCAGAAAGGTCACAATTTGTCCTAATGTGCATAGGAGAATCATGGTTATAATTTTCTTAAAAAGTATAAGCAGTTGTACTGCATGAATTGTAATTTTGTAAATTTTTAAAAAGCACCAGGAATCCTAGGAAGTTTTTTTACGTTGCTACGATTTCTAAATTATTTTAGCAGTGAAACCTTAATTGATTGGGGAATTTAAGGGAATATCAGGGAATATAGCATAAAATGGAAAAGTCTGTCTGAAATTTCTGTGTTTTGTTTTTTTGGGGTTTTTTGGTTGGTTGGTTTTGGTTTTTTGTGTCTGTTTCTTGATGTAATTTTTTTTTTTTTTTTAACCTGTGAGTAAAGAAATGTGTTGATATAGTTATAATCAGTGTACAGAATTAATCAGTCTATTTCCAGTGTTGGACATATTGGCTATTTAACTAGTTAGTTAACTGTTTTATTACATTTGACCACAGTTACTATTTCTGGTATTACTTAATATAAATACATTTGTATAAAATTAGTAATTATATTACATATATGTTGATGAGAAATTTTTTTTTTTTTAAATAAAACTAGTCTAAATTAATTCAGCAAGATGTGGATGCACTGAATACAGAGCTAATGGAGTCTTCACTAACAGACCTGTCAGTGCTCAGCTTCTTTGAGCATTTCCATATTTCTCCAATTAAGGTATGTAGTCGAGATACTTTTGGTTGATAAAACATTTTATATCAAATACCTCAATCCTTATAGTAAACACATCCTCTTATCAGCCTTCAGGGTAACTGAAGTCTCCATGCTGTCTTTCTACTGGTAATTTTTTAACATTCTCTTGAACTTAATACTTCGTTGGAAAACATTTAGTTCCCCATGAGCACAAACAGACCCTTAACCTTTGCTAAATGTGATGAGTCAATGTGCATAATAATGAGGAAAGCTAGATAACATGCTGATCTGAAGGTATCCAAGCAATCTATGGTAAACTGTAATAAAATACACTTTCATGGGCTTGTCTTCATTACTCTCTGGAACCAGCTGATTTTTTGGAGCAAGGGAAGAAGGATCATCAGTAATTATAAATTATTCTGAATCAAAAGATTGCTGTTTTAAGGCTATCAGATTGAATAAGACTTCTTTTTTTTTTTTAATGCAATGTATAAAAGACAGACAAACCTCAATACAAGTTATTAAATTCTCACACTTCTAATTTTCACTTAATCCACTAAATATCTGTTTTGGTACACTTAGGTTCTTGTATTATTTATTTTCTGTTATGACTTTGCTTATAAATTTATAAGACTGTGAAGCCAGGGAAAATGCTAGAGGAGGAAGACACTGTATTTTAATGTTATCCTCTAGCTAGCCTGTTTACAGCTGTTGAAGAGGTGGTTGTTATTTTAAGTCTCTTTTACATCTTGGTTGAAAATGTGCTGCCTGTGAAGTACAGGAATGGGCTTCTTTTTCTCTCCTGTTTTTCACCTTACTTCAGTGACACATTTCAGTGTTGTAAATGCCCTAGAGAGGAGGGCCAGCCTCTTCTTTGGGTGCAGGGTGGAGCCTCGGGGTCCCTGGGGCTTGTTGAGCTTAGAGGGGTGTCCTTCTTTGAGAGGACCAGGGTAGAAAAAACCTGGCTGGGACAGCACCAGCAGCTGCCAGGCTGTTGATGTGGCAGTGAGAATGAGGAGCAGCTGAGCCTGTGGGTGGAGAGGATTGTTCAGGTGACCCAAAGGGGTCAGTCAGGGTACTCATTCCCAGGGTGCTCAGTGCAAAATGGCTCCTGAGAGACCCCACTGGTGGCTTTTTATGGCTGGTGCTTTGGGTGGCCTGAGGCCTGTCTACTGCTGGGTGGCCTTTTGGAAAAGATGAAAATTGGGAATCTTGAGATTATAATTCCCAAGTGAAATTATTCAGGTAGGCTGCTAAGCCCTCATTTAAGCAAGCAGGAGGGAGGGAGCAGTATTGGTTATGCTGATGAACAAAGGAGAAGGTAAATAATTTTCTGTTGCCCTGTCTATCTTTAATGAAAAGGCCTGGATTTCTTTCAAAGTGTCTTAGCAACACTTGTCTCATCTTACAGTGCTAGAGAGAGCTGTCTGAAGTTCATGTGTTTCCCCAAAAGACTGACTGGTTGCAGAAATACATGAGATAGTGAAGTAAACCAGAATTTAAAACCTGGGAATTCACCTTCACCTATTTAACATACTATTTCTCTCATTGTTTACAAATAATTTTACAGGTGTAAACATAACAAAAATTCAACTTATAGGACACTTTGACATTTCTCTGGAAATATAAATAAATAGTTCAACCTTGTTTGAAATTGTACATATCCTTAAAGGGAGTAAAAATCAGTTTTGCCATTGGTTTGTTTATATATGCAGCCCACAATCTGTCTGGTGTGTGTCTTTTCTGTCTTGATTTGGCTTATTTTACTGATTTTTATCTCTTCAGTTGCATTTGAGTCTGTCTCTGGCTTCTGGTGGAGAAGCAGCTGATAAAGAGGAAGAAATGATAGCCATCCATTCTCTGAATTTGCTGTTGAAAAGTATTGGAGCTACTCTGACAGATGTGGATGACCTTATTTTCAAGTAATCTCAAAGAATATTAATTTTTAATATTTTGAATAAAGCTACTCTACGTTTAATAATGGGGTCCATTACAAACTTTGCAGGCTCACTGTAGTATAAATGTATACAAGCTGTGGGAAAGGGGAGGAAGGAGAGAGGGAGGAGCTTGGGCTCCTTTTTAAGTGAACAGGGCTTCAGGATTATATGAAGATAATGATGGAGTAAGGAATTTAGAAGGAGGAAGTGTATCTATAACTAATGTGTTATTACTTGTCTTTTAGACTGGCTTTCTTTGAAATTAAATACCAGTTCTACAAGAGAGACCAACTGATGAAGAGAGTTGTTAGACATTATAGTGAACAAGTAAGCTTATTTAGTCAAGCCTTTGTGTAAGATTTTGGGCATCTTGCAGCATGTGGAAAATGAGAGAAGCTGAATATCTCTAAAAGCTGCTGGTTTTTTAGTTCTTAGATCTGAAATACAAATATAGTGGCTGATGATGAAAATGCAAATACAAAAGCATCCCAAAATGATTTCAAGAATTTTAAGTGATTGAGTCTGTTCTTCTTAATTACATTTTTCTTCAACAAAGTATTCTAGTTGTCATTCATATCTCTATGACATTTTTTTCCTGAGGCTGTCTTTGCTCTGGTAAGAGTGTGTAATTGAATACTCTAACCCTTTACTTGGGTAGTCTTGGGTTCTAACATGGAACTATTTCTAGCTATAGTAACACTGCTTTTGTTTTTCCTTCCCCCCCATTATTTAGTTCCTGAAACAGATGTATGTCCTTGTACTTGGGTTAGATGTACTTGGAAATCCATTTGGCTTGATCAGAGGCTTGTCTGAAGGTGTAGAAGCTTTCTTCTATGAGCCTTTCCAGGTTTGACTTCCTGTTTTTTCTACTGTGTATGAATAGTAGGGTTGTAGGTTTGTTGTCACTGCACTCTGCACCCTCAACAGTTAAAAAAAGCACTAAATTTTTATGTCAGCTTTAAAGAAGTGACATATTCAAATGGCCTTACTTTCATCAACTGTAAAGGTATTGCTAGTTTTTCTTTAAACAGATAAATAAAATATAGTTTATTGCTACAGAAAATAAGTTGGGGTTTTTTTTTTGTTTTTTAGGGTGCTGTTCAAGGACCTGAGGAATTTGCTGAAGGCTTTGTAATTGGTTTTAGAAGCCTCCTTGGACACACAGTGGGTATGTATCAAACTACTACTGTTTTAATAAACAAGGTTAACTCATGAATTGCATTTAGATTTTTCCTTCTTGCTTAGAAGGGAAAGCTGCATTTATATGGTTCTTTCTTTTATAAGTGTTCTGGTTTGTCAGATCCTATTGCCAGTATTTGATGCATGTCATTCAGACCTAACTAACTTGAGACTCTCTGAAGGTCTGTTTTGTAGACTGAACAGGCAAATGGGGAAACATTGCATGCATACCTGCATTTGTAAGATGCTGTGAATGAATTCAGAAGATGATTAAAATTGTCCTAAAATATCTGGAGAATCCCAAGAAGTGTTCTTAGGGCCAGCTACTGCTTCAGCTACCTTGGATTTTTATGTAGCTATGTGTATTTAGAGAAAATGTGATTCCATCCAGTATGCTGTATGACATGGACTGAAGCAGTTAAGAGTTGCCTTTTGCAGCATGTGGGCATTTCAGGCCAGGTTCAGGAGTCTTCTCATGGACAAGATATACCAGGC
Source organism: Florisuga fusca (assembly GCA_038090715.1). Lineage (NCBI taxonomy): Eukaryota > Metazoa > Chordata > Aves > Apodiformes > Trochilidae > Florisuga > Florisuga fusca. Next base: position 3,334,144 of record JAAWXA010000040.1, on the reverse strand, counting down.
ACAGTGTGTAAATTTGTCATATCTAAACTGAACATGAAGGGAAATTTTCAACTTCGTGGCTTCTTGTGTCTTGCCTGCTGTTAAATTGTGAAAGATAAGTAACTTCTACTTTCTGCCCTGCTCCATCAGGTGGTGCAGCAGGGGTGGTGTCTAGGATCACTGGTTCTGTTGGAAAGGGCTTGGCTGCTATTACCATGGATAAAGAATTCCAGCAGAAACGGAGAGAGGAAATGAGTCGACAGCCAAAAGATTTTGGTGACAGCCTGGCCAAAGGAGGAAAAGGCTTCTTACGGGTAGGAATTGGAGGTTATGATGTCTCAGCTCTTGAAAACTATATGCAAGCAAATTGGAGGCTTTATTAATTAGTTTATAAACTAAACAGAAGAGTCAAAGAGGCAGTCAGTTTATGGCAGACTCAGTACAGTGTGTCAGCCTTAGTGTTTGAGGTTGTGGCCAGCCTGAAGAAATGGAGGTAAGGTCTCAGAAAGGAGAAGTGTAGGATGCAACACCAATTTTTCCTGCAAATTATATAAATAAATCATTACTAGTGTTAAACAAATGTGTTACCTAATTAGAGTAACTGTGCCCTCATTTTACCCACCAGTCAATTCAGTCATTATGGTCAGTTGTCTGTGAATTATGAGCTCTGGGCATGTGCTGTACAACAGCAGTGGCTTTCTATGTGTTGAAGTCTTACAAAAACTACTAGGATTTTTGCCTTAAAAGGAAGTGAACATAAAGCAAAGTAGAATGTGGATAAAACTAAGTACTACATTAGGCCAGAGAAATTTTTAAGAAATAGAAAGCTATGCAATCGCTGTATTTTTTTGTTTTTGTACTTTAAAATGGGGAACGTTTTCTGGTTGCTGAGAGATCACGTCTGTTTCTAGTTGAAGTGCTAAAAATGAGACAAACCTCATCTAAATAATTACTGAGAGGTCTGTAATACCTGAATGCAGATTAAGTCTTCTAATAAATTAGATGACTTTCCATTCAAACTATAAACAGTCAACGTATTTCTAAGTAGCCATGAATAAAAAAACAAGTGGGGAGTGTTTTCTGATACTGTTTGCTGAAAACTTGGAAGCTACCTCAGTGGATTTTTTTTCTAATTCTTCTAGTTAGGTGTCATAAAACTATTTTACCTTTACAGTCTTCCAGAGAGCAACTTAATGTTAATTTGGCTTGAACACTTGGTATCACTTACTCATGACTGGGAATTATGTCAACTTCCACTGAGAAGTGAAAATGAAATAGTGAATTCCTTAATTGTTACAAGTTTGATTACTGTACAAAAGATTTTTTAGTATTTCTTGCCAGCATAAATGAATCTTCATTTTAGGTTTCCCCCTTCTCTTCTTCCCCTCATTTATAATATTCTTAAAAATGTAAAGTGAAAAACAAACCAAAAAATACCCTGGTTTAGCAGTATTTGTGACACAACTGGACTATAGCCCTGTTGGTCTATAGCATTCCTGTCTCTATGTAGGAACTTAAACATCTTCTTCTTTTTAGGGTGTTGTTGGAGGTATGACAGGGATAATCACTAAACCTGTAGAAGGTAAGCACTAAGGTTGCACTGCACTGCTTAAATGATTTCCCCAAACATTTACAATTCACTTCATTTTAAGAAATATCAGTCTAAATGTGGTGATACTGAATTGTAGTGTAGTGGACTATATTTCTGATTCAAATGTGACCTTTTATGATCATTTACTCAAGTGTATAAATAGCTGTTACTGGCTTAGCACCATTTCAGCCTTTGTATGAATTAAGGGTTATTTTCATGATGTATTTTGTTAGGCTTGCTGTAGTACCCAATTTGTTGTTTCAAGCCAGAATAAAGATAAAAAAGTAAATAAAGCCCAAACTGAAAAAGCTTTTTGGGACATGGAAGTTGGGAGAGTCCAGGGATTGGAGAAATCTTAAATTTGTCTTTATCTGTCAGTTAGTGTGAAAGTTCTGGTTCTCTGTGTGTGGGGGGGGTTTTGTTTATTTGTTTGTTTGTTTGTTTTTTAAATCAACATGGTAGACAGTGAGAAAATGCAAGATAAAACGCATCTTACTAAAATTGATGTCAAAGGTACTTTAATATTGGAAGTTAATTGTTACTGTGTATTTTATAGGCATTTACTTTGAGGTTTAGTTCACTCATTGGTAGATGGATGGAATGCTTTATAAATACTCTTGGCTCTTCCATAGTTATGTATTACCAGAAGCCTATAAGTTTGAGATAAAAATAGTTGAGTTCCATTATAGTTGTGCATCTTAGAGCCTTCATATTATTTTTTATTGCTATCAGCTTCTAAAAACTGATAAACTGGCCTACAGTCCAGACCAAAAATGTGAGAAGAACCCAGTTAACATCTTGGGTATGCTGGTTTGGAGGCTAGTAAGGTGTTGGGTGAACAACAACATGTCTGATCAGACAAGGAATCAATGCTTGTCTCTTCATAGAGAAGTTTGTTTTTTTAACTGAAGTCTATGTAATTGATGGCTATTTCCAGTAAAAATATTTCTAGTGCAGCTTGGCACAGTAATGGCTGAATCCTGAGTTTGATGTCTTAAAATATGTCATTAGAACCTTCTTTTTCTGTTCCCTTTCTTCTCAAGGAGCTAAGAAAGAAGGTGCAGCTGGATTCTTTAAGGGCATTGGAAAGGGGCTTGTAGGAGTGGTAGCCCGCCCCACAGGTGGCATTGTTGATATGGCAAGCAGTACCTTCCAGGGCATTCAAAGGTAAAATGTCAAGAGGAACTTGATATTTGAAATACTCTCCAGATGTTGAATACCAGGTGGTAAAGTGGTTCAGTCGTGACACGCAATTATTTGTCTCAAATAAAATATGCAGGAGGATATATGGGATATAGTAGCCTGTAATTAATGCATTTTCTGATAGTCTCTGGAAATTGCTGATTCAGAAAACACCTTGCAGTATTGCAGTTTAGGTAGACAATAGCTGATCAGAAAGTAATAAGAAGATGATGTGTAAATTTGACTTTTGAGGTAAGTTTGTGTACTTCTGAATTCAAATATAAAATGTCATTTAAAGTTACTGTAAAAAAAGAGAACATTGACATTTTCAGAGAAAAATTTACTGGTTTGGATTTTGGTTAGGAGTAGCATTAGGGGGTTCTTGTCCTTTAAGGGGACCTTTGGCAAGTTTGTTAATAGACATGGGAATCCTCACTGAAGTGTCCACTGTTGGGGTAAACTTCTCCAGGTTATTCTGTAGCTGTCTAATTGGCTCATGTTACTTGGGATTTATTAGTAGCAGTGTGTCTGTTTACTTCTCTAAAGGTACCCAGGAAGTGTAGGGGGACATGGGAGAAGAATCATAGAATCATAGAATCACAGAATTAGCCGGGTTGGAAGGGACCTCAGAGATCATCAAGTCCAACCCTTGACCCACCGCTGTGGTTGCTAGTCCATGGCACTGAGTGCCACATCCAGTCTCTTTTTAAATATCTCCAGGGACAGAGAATCCACTACCTCACCGGGCAGCCCATTCCAATGCCTGATCACCCTCTCCGTAAAGAAATTCTTTCTAATATCCAACCTAAACCTCCCCTGGCACAACTGTGTCCTCTTGTCTTGTTGAAAGTCCTCTGGGAAAAGAGACCAACCCCCACCTGGCTACAGCCTCCTTTCAGGGAGTTGTAGAGAGTGATGAGGTCTCCCCTGAGCCTCCTCTTCTCCAGGCTGAACAGCCCCAGCTCCCTCAGCCTCTCCTCATAGGATCTGTGCTCGAGTCCCTTCACCAGCCTGGTTGCCCTCCTTTGGACCTGCTCCAGCACCTCAATCTCCTTCCTGACCTGAGGGGCCCAGAACTGGCCACAGTACTCGAGGTGTGGCCTCACCAGGGCTGAGTACAGGGGAAGAATCACTTCCTTGGACCTGCTGGCCACACTGTTTCTGATCCAGGCCAGGATGCCATTGGCCTTCTTGGCCACCTGGGCACACTGCTGGCTCATGTTCAGCTTCTTGTCAATCCAGACTCCCAGGTCCCTTTCTGCCTGGCTGCTCTCCAGCCACTCTGTGCCCAGCCTGGAGCTCCCCATGGGGTTGTTGTGGCCAAAGTGCAGGAGCCGGCAAAAAGTGTGTCTGTTAAAAGATACATTGGTGAAACAGAATTGCAGTGACCTTACCAGCATACTGTTCACTGTCTGTGGCAGGGTGGCAGAATCCACTGAGGAAGTGTCCAGTCTCCGTCCTCCGCGTCTGATTCGTGAAGATGGCATCATTCGGCCTTACGATAGGGTGGAAGCTGAAGGTTATGATTTATTTGAGGTATGACTTCCTTTGTAAATTCAAAGTTCTCTAATGTACAGGGTTCTGTAAAGGATTATGTTACAAAAAGGGTCTGGGGGATCTGTGGCAGTTACCTGTAGTAAAATTTTGCCCTAACCTAATCTGTAAATTGAGCCTGTGTAGAAGAGAAGACCCAGTGTTTGTACTAAGCTAAATGTGACAAGGAAATTGCAGCAGTTTTGTAAATGATCTGCATGTTATGATCTGTAATTGCTTATCTCGTGCTCTGAAACGAAGTAGTAAGATTAAGAATTTGTAGGATTAAGATCTGAATGCTTGGAAATGAGAAAAAACATTTTGATGCTCTGTTCTAATGTTTTGCTTAATGATAAAGCTGAGGCTGCTCTACCAACTAAGCAACAAGCAACTTTTAAATAGGACAAATGCAGCTTGAATTATTTGGCATACAATAGAAATACTGAAATTACTTTTTTTTTGGTTGTGTCAGCACTTGAAAAAGCTCCATGAAGTCTGAAAACACCACCTTTTGCTATTTCTTTAGGTTGTTCTTAATAGAAATATGTCATAGCTTTCAGGCATTCTGTGGATGTTCAGCCTGTTTCTACATCTGGATGAGGCTAACATAGGGAGAATAAATAATAGTTCAAGTTCATTTGAATTTTGGATTGACATTCTTAAAATGTACCTTAAAAAGGCTTATTTTGTTGCTAAAAAATTAGATTAAAATATCTGAGTATATTAACGTTTTAAGACCAAAACTTGGTTTTTGCTACTTCTTCCCACGTGTTCTTTTAATCCTTATTTCCTATTCTGTTTCTAATATTTCTCTTTTTTCTCTTTCTCTCCTGGCATGCACAGCAAGAACTGGACTAACTGAGTAACCATTTTCCATATTTCTACCCTATTTCTGTCATGGTCTTCTTTATCTGCCTTAAGTGTTAAGATAGAGGATATGATTGCATTTAACATAGCCCTTCCTCTTTGTTCATATCTTTTCTGGGTAGCAGGTGAATAAAAGTGTTCCATGTTGTCCAAGTTAAGAAAACAAACTAACCAAAAGACCATCTTAAGTAAGATAAGATGAGTAAGATGACAGAGACAGGGTTTTTTCCCTTTGTATGTTTTTTTTCCTGTGTGAATGGCAACAACAAAGGCACTTGGAAAAAAATTATGGTAGAGTACATATTTAGTTATTTAATTTATTAGAGCTGGGTCAGTGGATGAAGGGAGAAGGACACATTTTGATAGTTGTGCAAAATTTTAAATAAATTATACTGAATGATATTTTCTTCTGGGAAAATGCTTATAATTTCATGATAAAGAAATGCTGTTTATAATTTTTGAATGTTAAGAAAACTTGTCAGTATGATTTCTGTTACACATATTTGTCACACATCTGATGAACAGCAGTCACTTGAAGTTACTATTGCTACTACTTTATGAAATTATCCATTAAAAATTACAGCTAGCTCCATTGGCTCTGGTTCCATTCACAGAATCTTCTGGAGTTTTTGCTGTTCAACGTGCTTAAATAGAGACTTTGAGCTGTTAACGTGCATTTACATATATATATATGTACATACAAATTTAAAAACAGATATTTCTCAATTAAATGAGGCCATAAATTTCATTTCTAATACAGCATCTCATAAAGAAGCTAAGCTTAACAAGCTGTTCTGAGAGCAAATTGCCTGTCATACATGAAAAAGTTTAAGCAGAAACATCTCTCTGCTGCTGCTTTTTTGGGGTTCAGTGGTCAATAGTCAGCTTGTTGAGTTTAGAATTGTTTAGAACATATGAAACAGTGAATTTTTGTTTTAACTAATAAAAAAAAATGAAGTTTTCGTGGTATACTAAGCATACTAAATGTCTTTGTGTAGTGGTATTTTTTATAGTTATTGTTGGCAATATGTTTTTTGCATCTATCAAAAAGGAACATGTAGCACAATTAACACTGGAAGCTGGGTATTATGCAGTTCCAGCACATCTAAGATTGTTATTTTTCTTATGTCTAAATGGTGTAGGTTGGAACTGTATATTAACCAAGAATGGATGATCTATATAGTTCACCAAATACAGCTTCTTCCTTCAGAAGTAATTTAATTGAATACAATTACAAATTATATGCAGGGTAAAAGAGGGTTACGGTGTCTTTGCAAGAAATATGGTATTTCACAAGCAAGATAAATCAGTTTTATATGCATTTACAAATTTAATTGCAGATAACTCAACTTAGAGGTATTAATGTTTATTTTTTTGATCCAGGAGGAGCATATATCTAACTCTTAGAAGTCAGATTGCTTTTTTTCCTCTCAGAAGTTTTTGTGCAGATTGAGGACAGCAGACAAATGGAGTAGAGCTGTTAACTTGTTTGCACAGTGCATTTTCCCATAAGTGCTGAGCCTAATGTATATAAACTATATAGAGACCTGCTCAGTCAATTCCAAACTTGGAAAGTCAGATTTGACATCTTGTAGGCCAGGTCTCTAGCTCATGCAGTGAGTTTCAGTAGTACAGAATGCATTTTGTTAACATAAATCCACAGCAAGTACAGCTGGAGAAATCAAAGAACAAATAAGGCAACCACAGGAGAACTTCTCCTAGGAATAAGTTCTCAGGAGTTTTAATCTTTGGTTGAGGAGAGTTTGCAGTTGATGAGTTTTGCTAGAATAGGTAATGAATGCCTTTTGGCTTTGTTAGTCTTTGCCTTTTAATGTGCAGGTATTGCTGCCTGCTCTGGTGAGGAGACTGTCTTGTAACCCCAGCACTTAGGGTCTGACATGGTGCAATTCATACATTATTCAATTTCTATGGCATTACTTTGTTTTATTACCCAGTTTAAAGCATGGAGCTCTATAAGCAATGCAGAGCACTTCATGAATAATGGAGAAGTGGTGGGGAGAGAGAGAGTTGTGAGGCAGAGAGAGTACTACGGGAGTTTTCAGGAAACTGCGAATTCTATTTCTGGTGCAGTCACTGTTCTGCTGTGTACATTTGTTATGCTTCTTTCATTTCCATGTAAAATAAGAATGAGTTGAACTTCTTTAAAGTGCTGTAGTATTCTCATAAAAATAAAAGCTTTTGACAAAGATGCCTGAATCTGAAGAGTGTGCAGTTCCTGGAGTAATTCGTGTCAAGTGCAACCCCTTTTCACATAACACCCCTATCTGGTGTATTGAGAGTAGCTCTGAGAAATACTCCATCTTTTAGGCACCAAGCTCAGTGGAAACTCTTTACTTTATTGCCATGCTGCATGAAAATTTAAAAAATTCTGTCAGGATTGTTTCTGAAGTTATGAGAAACAGGCTTTCTCTCCAAAGCTTTGAGTTCAGAAGAACATGCTTATGAATAAATCTGTTTCAATATGTGGCATGTCTCATTTTTGCATATACAACAAAAGAATTCAGAGTATGGATTGCAACCTTAGAATTGCAGTCCTATATGGCAGTGGGGTTTGTGTTTAGTTTTTACTTGTTTTTTTAAAAAGCTATGTTTCAGGTGTAACATGTTAATATGATTCATAATGAGTTCATATTTTGATTTTATTCATATACTGCCATCTTCTGCTATTACCTGCAACAATCTGGCACTGAGTGTAACTTGATGGTTTTATTTCTAAGGGTCGGAGTCATGTGCTGCTGCCTTTTAAAGGTACTGTTACAATATTTTTTCTCTTGAATAAGGTCTGCAACATAGGGTGTAATAGATTGAACACTACTGAAAAACTGTTAGCACAGAAAGGAAATATAAACTGAGTCTGAGACTGCAAGTGTCAATGTTCTAACTTCAGAGTGGCTTTTGGTGACTTAATGTCAGGAGTAAGAGCACTGTGAAAGTCTGCTGTTTAAGAACCAGTACAACAAGGTAACTTGTTAGAAGACTTTTTGAATTGAAAACCTCCAAGTTTCCTTTTAACAGTCAAAAATTATTTTCTCTTTCAGAAATTGCACATCAGAAAGCTGGAAAAAGAGAGCTATCAATACCACTGTCCACTTCCAAGAAGCAGAAGAGCAAAACTTATTGTTACCAATAGGTATCAAGTTTCAAAGGCTTTCTAAGGGCTTGCTTAGTTTCAGTTTGGGGATTAGACATCTGGTTAATGCTAAACTCATTGCTTTTCTCTGCATATATAATTTCCTTAGTCATTTAAAAAATTATTTCTTTTGTTCATTTATGGAAACTGGTATCTGTCAATCATGTCACTACTAGATACTATTTTAGGAAGGCATCTTATCCCAAGATCAATGATTCTTTCATTAAACTAGAGGGAAATATTCTTTTTTTCTATTTTTTCAAAATAGCTTGTGGAAACTGTTTGCAATCAAACCAACACTTTGACAGTGCATATGAGTTAACATTAAACTCATCAGACAATTTTAAGGATTTAAGAGGTTACTAGTCTTGGATATACAGTTTGAGGACTTAAAACTTTCTAAATACATTTAGATAAAGAAAAGGAACCCATGGGCTATGATCTTGAAGGCCCGAGTGTCACCATTTTCCACTTTGCCTGGTTGTATGGGAACCTCATCCATACTGAGACTACAGGACCCCAGCATGTTTGCTTTATAGTGACTAGTGCACCTCAACACTCAAGCTGCATCTGAATAAGCTGTTTCAAGATACTGACAAAATCCCTTTCATTCTAATCAGGTGATTTAGTTCCTGGCAGCTTCAGATAAAGCTTCTCTCCTTGTCCCAGTTCTCCACATGCATGGAAGTTGTGGTTTAATGCCATTCAAAACTGCCACCTGTTTCTTTCTTCTTGTGCTCCCTGGTGCTGGAGCTTTGAAGTAACTGAAGAGACATGTAGGTTGCAACTCATGATCTGTCAGCCTAGTCATTGTGCCACTGAGTAGCTAGTATGTAGCTCTTTGACTACCTTCATTTGGGAATGGCTACCTTTGAGAAGCTGGTTTGAATTAACTGATGCCCTTCTAGTATCCAGTCCTAATAAAGTGCCTGGTCTTGGAGGGCTGGGTTGGCTTTGCTCAAGTTGGCCTGTGCAAATTGTGCAATATTGTAGAGCATCTCTGAGTCTTCTGGACAAAGTGATTATAGATATTTAGGATGTAGGGTTCCACAGTGACTGAGTGGAGACTTCCAGTGCACATAGAAGATGCTGCCTTCAGCAAATTTCTTTTTTTTATTTTTCTGGGTAAGTTCTTGTTCCAAGAAGAAATAGACTGTTTACTTTTTTTCTTTTCAACAGGAGAGTGATATATGTAAAAGAAGTGGAAATTTTAGGCCATTTAACAACTGAGTGGGATTACTTATTTGAAGACTTTACTCACTGTCCCTCCTACGAAGCAAATGTTCTAAAATTAACTGTTTTGGTAAGAAAAGCACACACTTTTTTTTTTGATTTAACACTATTTAGAGGTCCAAACATATTTTTAACTTACTTATGGTTCTTACTCTGCTAACTATGGGTCTATGAGACAAGCTTTAGTTAATATTTTCTGAATGTATGAGTTGTGTTGGACAGAGTCCACATGGAAATATAACCTGAAGTTGACATTCAAGCCATTTAAGTATCAGTTTCTGCATTCTTATTTTGTGACTCACCTAAAGTATGTTTTTATTCCCTTCTGCAACAGGATCAGAGGATGTTCCAGAAGAAGGACAGTACAGGTCATGAATGTGTAAGGGCAGTTCAGCTTCATGATGAAACTGCAGCAAGGGTATGGGGTTTCTTTCCTTTCATCTTCTTCCTTTATGATACTGTTAGCAGTTTTTGAAACTCAGCATGTAAAAAAGATGGTAATGTTCAAAGACCCATTATAGAAAAGGCTGCTGTGCCTGAGGACTGTTCATCATACTTTCATGTGGAAAACTGAGTTTAAGTAGGAGAAGACAAGACAAGGTAGTCTAACGTGTTCAAGAGAGTATATATAACAGTAATTTAAGCTTGAACTTCATAGTTTTATAGCTAACAACATTTTGTATGTTAAAGTTCATTAAAGGAGAATAATTCAAATACCTAAAGTATTAGGTTAAATTCATTATAGTCCCCATGACTGAACATACTTCTGAATTCTGCTACCTCCTCATTATTTCAAGATCAGTGAAATAGCTAGGTAAGTATACCTGGTGTGAAGAGGTTTAGTTAGATTCCTCCCTCTTGCCACCCCTCCTTCCTCCCTGTACCTGGGTTTTCTACCATTTATCTGTAAATATTTGTTTATAATGTTAATGGAGAGGCTGATTTATTTGGGGAGTTTTTGTTCTGTGGATGGTTGGGTCTCATAGCTAACTCCCATAAGCTTAACTAACAATTTTATAGATTTTCCAGGGTACTTTAATAGAAAAATTTACCTAGGAAACCATACATCTTACTATAACTTAGTGTCAGATGATGAGAGAGAAGGAGTTCTCCCTGATAGCAAAAATGAAATCCATTAGATCCACAGCATCTTGGAAGCATGCTTGGAATTGTAGCCAGTAAATGGCAAGTCAGCAGGGTCCAAATTCCTTCTGTTAAACTGGTCAAGCTTTCTAAAAGACTGGATTAGAGTGGGAAGGGAAAAAAAAGGGCTATATTTTTTTTTATCTCCTGGAAGACTGTTACTTCTTTATTGTTTCTCATTTAAAGAAAAATTTCCTTGAGCGTTTTCTTACAGCTTGTCTTCCAAATCACACTTGTGGTTCACTATTTTAAATCCTTTTAAGTTTGTCTGCATCTTAGCATCATGGCCAAAGCTGGAACTGTGTACAGTTGAGATACAGGGTTTTTTTTTAACTATTAGATTGCTTCAATTCAGGAATTAAATAGAGGTGGCTGGTTTACTTGCACTGCTTAGTTCTGATAATTTTTGAATTACTAGGTTTTATTTTGATTTATTTGGTGGATTTCAGCTAACTGTCCAGCTTGAGAGAGCTTTTCATTGTAAATATTTTCAGAAGTGCCTGCTGTCATTAGTGTCTTCTTTTCATTGTCATGAAGGATTCTGTTGTATTTCCAGACAATGATAATGAAAATCTCTTGGCTGTTTGGCCTGAACATAGGCCTGTTCTGAGGCTCTTTACCTGCGAGTGAATTTAGTAGCTGTATGTTCTCAATACTTTTTAATCCATTTTAGAAGAAAATACTGCTTAATTTGGTATGATACTAAATTTTCCTCAAAGACCTTATTCTTATGACATGTAAATGTTTGCTAAAAATAATGTGTAGCAGCAGGAACAGAGGATGTCAAGAGGTGACATATGCCAATTAAGGGATCCAGCATGTTGCATCATTTGGTCTGTATATTTTTTAAGAGACTTTTGAATCCCATAATCCTGAAAATGCATCAAGATGGATGGAATTTGTGTTAGTGATTATTACTTACCTGAACTGGCTGCTTAAATGCTGACTACTGTTTCCCAGTGTGTATGTGCTAACAGTCCATGCTGTAGTTCCCACTTGTTTAGGCTGACTGCACACAAGATTCATGCAGGATCTTGAAATGGGCTGACTCTGAAAGCCTCCAGAGCATGTAGTGTTGGAAAGGTCACTTGCTTATCTGTTTAAAATTAGTTCAGTTGTATTGGGGTGCTGCCTGAGGAGGCTTTATCTAGTTAAGTGTGAATAACGTCATTAATGTTAATAGTTGAAAAAATGGGAGTAGATTGACAGTATCACTGAAGCTTTTTCTGGGTTGCATATTAAGCATGTGAATCAGAAGCTGTGTATCTACCTTAAGGCCCAGCAATGAGCCAGTGCATATGTAGGCTCTAATTTGCTGAATTAGCTATTTTTAGTAGCATCATAAAGAAGAAATTTGCACACTGCTTGCTTTAATTTTTCTTTTTTAAAATGTTTTGCTTCACAGAGGGTTTGTTGTGCCATTCAGGAAGCCCAGGCAAGAAGAAAACAACAAAAGTTGGTGAAGCAAGCATCGTTGCAGTTGAAGAAGCCACAAACACTGTCTTGATAATGACAAGATTTGTCGGGTTTGACCTTTGGTACGCAAATTTGTCTTGAAAAATTATAAGAAGCAACATGGAAATGTTGCCCAGAAAGTAAAGATAAAATATCTGAGGTCTTCCATCAGAGTTAACAGCCATAAATGCTTTATTTTAGAAAGCCATGCTTCTTTATAAAACTATGGATTTCATTATTCTAAAACACAATTTTAAAAATTACAAGTTTTGCTAAAATGTTTTCCCACTCTGAAATTTTTTTTTCTGCCCCTTTTTATGTCAGGAGTTTCTGTAAATGGATTCTGAAATGAAGTGGTTATTTGATTTGCACTCTTTAAGTTAATGGTTTACAGATAGGTTGTAATAATTGTGGTTCTAGCATTTTGCAAAATAAAATATTTATGATCCTGACTGAAACCAATTAGAATTCCTCCTGTTTTAGACAACATTCTCTTTAAATTAAGGATGAAGTGTTACTCAAAGTGGCTACTGTGATTTCATCCCTGTCTTTGTTTAGCATTAGAAAATAACTGCACTGGAGCAACATAAGAATTGTTATATATGGAAGAAATAGGCTTTAAAGTTTTTTTTTTCTTTTAAATGCTTACTTTGAAATGTTTTCACTTATTCTGTAAATGAAAATCTGCACTTTAAAAATTGAATATATTATTCCCCTGTCATGTGCACTAATATGGATTTGGGGGTTTGGTTGTATCACTGTAGCTTAAAGACTTCTCTGGGAGGAACAGCTCACTGGTTTTAGACAGCATTATATGTCAAAAGCTTAAGTCAAACTAATTAGCTTTTAGTGTATAGCTACTCTGCTGGAAGAGTGCCATCTCATTAAGTTAAAAGTCACTTCTGATACAATGTTTTTGTTGCAGTTTCTCTTCCTGAAGACTGTTACTTCTTTATTGTTGGTCATTTAAAGAAAAATTTCCTTGAGCGTTTTCTTACAGCTTGTCTTCCAAATCACACTTGTGGTTCACTATTTTAAATCCTTTTAAGTTTGTCTGCATCTTAGCATCATGGCCAAAGCTGGAACTGTGTACAGTTGAGATACAGGGTTTTTTTTTAACTATTAGATTGCTTCAATTCAGGAATTAAATAGAGGTGGCTGGTTTACTTGCACTGCTTAGTTCTGATAATTTTTGAATTACTAGGTTTTATTTTGATTTATTTGGTGGATTTCAGCTAACTGTCCAGCTTGAGAGAGCTTTTCATTGTAAATATTTTCAGAAGTGCCTGCTGTCATTAGTGTCTTCTTTTCATTGTCATGAAGGATTCTGTTGTATTTCCAGAAAATGATAATGAAAATCTCTTGGCTGTTTGGCCTGAACATAGGCCTGTTCTGAGGCTCTTTACCTGCGAGTGAATTTAGTAGCTGTATGTTCTCAATACTTTTTAATCCATTTTAGAAGAAAATACTGCTTAATTTGGTATGATACTAAATTTTCCTCAAAGACCTTATTCTTATGACATGTAAATGTTTGCTAAAAATAATGTGTAGCAGCAGGAACAGAGGATGTCAAGAGGTGACATATGCCAATTAAGGGATCCAGCATGTTGCAGCATTTGGTCAGTATATTTTTTAAGAGACTTTTGAATCCCATAATCCTGAAAATGCATCAAGATGGATGGAATTTGTGTTAGTGATTATTACTTACCTGAACTGGCTGCTTAAATGCTGACTACTGTTTCCCAGTGTGTATGTGCTAACAGTCCATGCTGTAGTTCCCACTTGTTTAGGCTGACTGCACACAAGATTCATGCAGGATCTTGAAATGGGCTGACTCTGAAAGCCTCCAGAGCATGTAGTGTTGGAAAGGTCACTTGCTTATCTGTTTAAAATTAGTTCAGTTGTATTGGGGTGCTGCCTGAGGAGGCTTTATCTAGTTAAGTGTGAATAACGTCATTAATGTTAATAGTTGAAAAAATGGGAGTAGATTGACAGTATCACTGAAGCTTTTTCTGGGTTGCATATTAAGCATGTGAATCAGAAGCTGTGTATCTACCTTAAGGCCCAGCAATGAGCCAGTGCATATGTAGGCTCTAATTTGCTGAATTAGCTATTTTTAGTAGCATCATAAAGAAGAAATTTGCACACTGCTTGCTTTAATTTTTCTTTTTTAAAATGTTTTGCTTCACAGAGGGTTTGTTGTGCCATTCAGGAAGCCCAGGCAAGAAGAAAACAACAAAAGTTGGTGAAGCAAGCATCGTTGCAGTTGAAGAAGCCACAAACACTGTCTTGATAATGACAAGATTTGTCGGGTTTGACCTTTGGTACGCAAATTTGTCTTGAAAAATTATAAGAAGCAACATGGAAATGTTGCCCAGAAAGTAAAGATAAAATATCTGAGGTCTTCCATCAGAGTTAACAGCCATAAATGCTTTATTTTAGAAAGCCATGCTTCTTTATAAAACTATGGATTTCATTATTCTAAAACACAATTTTAAAAATTACAAGTTTTGCTAAAATGTTTTCCCACTCTGAAATTTTTTTTTCTGCCCCTTTTTATGTCAGGAGTTTCTGTAAATGGATTCTGAAATGAAGTGGTTATTTGATTTGCACTCTTTAAGTTAATGGTTTACAGATAGGTTGTAATAATTGTGGTTCTAGCATTTTGCAAAATAAAATATTTATGTTCCTGACTGAAACCAATTAGAATTCCTCCTGTTTTAGACAACATTCTCTTTAAATTAAGGATGAAGTGTTACTCAAAGTGGCTACTGTGATTTCATCCCTGTCTTTGTTTAGCATTAGAAAATAACTGCACTGGAGCAACATAAGAATTGTTATATATGGAAGAAATAGGCTTTAAAGTTTTTTTTTTCTTTTAAATGCTTACTTTGAAATGTTTTCACTTATTCTGTAAATGAAAATCTGCACTTTAAAAATTGAATATATTATTCCCCTGTCATGTGCACTAATATGGATTTGGGGGTTTGGTTGTATCACTGTAGCTTAAAGACTTCTCTGGGAGGAACAGCTCACTGGTTTTAGACAGCATTATATGTCAAAAGCTTAAGTCAAACTAATTAGCTTTTAGTGTATAGCTACTCTGCTGGAAGAGTGCCATCTCATTAATTTAAAAGTCACTTCTGATACAATGTTTTTGTTGCAGTTTCTCTTCCTGAAGACTGTTTGTATTCAGTTTAGCAAGATGCTCATGTACATTTAAAGTATGTGCCTAGTTCTTTACCATATGAATAATCCCACAAATCTGATAGAGACAAGTTCCATTCTTAACACTGAGCACATACAAAACTAACTGTCTGGATGGAGGACTATATAAGCAAACAGGTTTTAGTTAAGTGTTCACTAAACTAAGAGCTCTTGCTGTCAGTCTTTGTCTCTTGTGTATAAAGTGTCCCTGCAAATACTCCTGAAACTTGTTCTTTCCAACCTCTTTCATTTTGAAAGAGTGATTTCTGCTGTCTGCACTTAATTTTGTACTAGGTAGTAGCTATACATATTAATTCAGTGAATAAAAAAGGCAATATTGTTGCACAGGTCTATTCAGTAAGTGGAGTAATCATGAGAACTAGGCCTGGATTTTGAAACTGGCTTCAGGGGCTTGTGGATTCTGTGAATGTACTTTAATCTTCATTCTCACCAGAACAGATATTTGAAAGTAAACTGCCAAACACAGAACTTAGCATATACACTCAGCTATTAATCCAGTTTGCTACAACAAAAGAAATGGTACAAGCTTTAGTTCTGTGATATCACCTACTTTGTAGAAAGATATGCTCACTAATTGAATGAGCTGTCTAGGTTTTTTGTATTTCATACTTGTGTTAAAAAAAAAAAAAGACAATAAATTTTTATATGTGATTATTCCTGCTATGATTTTAAATGTTGTTGCTTCTAAAATACATTATATGCAGTTGGTTTGCCACGTGGCACTGGCAAAAATACTGGCATACGTGCTTACAGC
The DNA here is from genome assembly GCA_038090715.1 of Florisuga fusca. NCBI lineage: Eukaryota > Metazoa > Chordata > Aves > Apodiformes > Trochilidae > Florisuga > Florisuga fusca. The sequence goes on along the minus strand of JAAWXA010000040.1, from coordinate 3,318,028 downwards.
AGAAGAGCTTTCTACAGCCCATTGTTTCCTTCACATGGGGGTCTGGCATGTGAGGCACACTTGTCTATGTGCTGCCTCTCAGTTCACAGCTGACAATAGACTTGACTGTAGTCATCTCTTAGAAGGCAGTGTGTGTGGGTTTTTTTTGAGGAGCAGAGTTGTAGCTTCAAACAGTTCTCATGACATGTTGCTGACTCCAGTCTTCTGCTTGATTCTGTTCTGTGCTTCCTCATTCTTATTTGTAAGCTTTCTGGCTTAAATTGGGAACAGCAGATTTTGGGTTTTTTTTCTTCTTTTCACTTCATATATTATTAAGCACAATGAATTAGCTTCCTTTTTAAAATAGTCTGAAGAAACTGTTTGCGTGGCTAGACGAACTCCATGGAGCAGATGGCACTAAAACTTCCAGTTGAAGAAGAATGAATGACTTTCTCTACCATTTGGATCAAGCACTCAAGACAAGATAAACAAGATCATTTTGTAATGAATTCCATTTCTTGCTTAATTGAAGAAAAATGTTTGGGACCAGTAGGTTTCCAATCCTTGCCCAGCTCTCTCCTCAGGTGTTCCTTTCCCTTTTACCATGAGTTCTTCTGTCTTGGCTCTTGTTTTTTATCCAGTGTGTTGCATTGCTGCTTTTTCTCTGAGTACAGATGCTGCATGCTGTACCTAGACTTTACCCTCTGATTTTGGCAACTCTTATTTTTCTGTTCCCTTTCTGCCCTATTCCTTAAGCTGATGCATCTTCCTGGAATGCTGGCTGTGGGAGTTAATGGACAGGGAGGATCTTTTGTTTATTCCCTTAGTATATGTCCAGCCTAAGAACCACTGCAGAGTTCAATCCTATTTTGATCTGTAGGAATGAGGGGTTGTTGGGGTAAAGTGCTTAGGTCAGGGCTGAGTCCTTGGTTTGCTTCAGGTACTCCATTGCTTCCTGGCTCATCCTGGCTCTGGACCTTCAGAAATGTTTGGGGGTTTTGCCTGTTATGTTTTGTTTCCTCAAAGCCTGCATGGGGGCTTAGTCCTTGCAACTGTTTTCTTACATTCTTGCTTCCTTTTTGAAACTTCAAAACTTGGCATCAGTCCTGCCATGCATGCTCATTTCTTAGGTAAAGAACATCTCCTTCCTCAAGGTAGATCTCTCTCAACCTAGCAACTGTTTTCAAGTAGCAGAAAATAATAATAATATCAAGCTGTTTCATTTAAAAATGTGATAATAAACTTTCTGTAATGATTTTAACTGCCTAATGCTTTGAGAAAATAAAAAGATTAAGACATGACAACTTTTTACTAGATAATGGGAATATGTGGTTAATCACAGGGTGGTGCTATTGATTCCACTTCACTGTGGGCTTTTCAAAGGAGCTGTTTATTGTGATCATTTTCACTGAATTCATGCAAGATGATGTATTTTGAAAATACAAATAGCTTCTTTACTGATGTGTGGCATAGACTTGATCCATTTTGCTATCAACTGTTCAGAGGAATTTTTAGGATTGATTTTAGTGGCATTTTAACTAGATTTTTTTCAGACTTTGTCCTCTTAAAAGTACCCTGTATTCATTAAGTCTATTACTACTGTTTTAATTTAAATTACACATCTTAGAAACAACTTAACACTTTTTACCATCACATTTAACCATTTTCTCAACACTTGCAGTCTGGAAAGTACTAAACAGGGAGTGTTAAGAGATGAAATAGTTTTACTGGGAATTAATTGTGGAGTTGAAGAAGGGGAAAAAAGAGGTAATTCTTAATAGTTAAGATAGCAGTATTTTTATTTCATTGCTGGGAGTCAATATGCTTTTGTTGTAGTAGTGTAACATTTATTATGCTTGCATATATCCTAATTTTAGCCTCTGGTTGACAACAAGGATTGTTTATCTAAAGGGATTTTGAGTGACTCAGAGTGGTTAAAAATAAATTAAATTACTTAATTTTAGAAGTGAAAACTGACTTGTGAAACATTTTGAAACCAGCTACCATCTGTTTGACAAAATATTTCTTTCAACAGCTTATGTTTATTCAAACCTGAGTGTGAAGACTTAATTTGAAATAGATGCTAGTGGACTGACCACTTGAAGAGAAATTTAATTTAAGAAAGAAGTGGAGGGATGTAAGAATCAACATACACAACTTCAGATTCCATCAGAAAAATCAAAGCTTTAGTCTCTCTAAAGTTTCCTGGACAAAGGTATGCTTTGTAGGGCAGTTACCACTTCAACATAAAATGACACACAGCACACAAGGGGCATATTGGCAGGGGGAAAAAAAGATGATTAAATATCTGGATGTAAAACATTTACTCCAAGAATATGAATGTTGTTCAGTTTGCTAATGACCTTAATGCATTTTCATTCCTTGGATTATGGATCTTGTTTGCATAATCACTAGGTAATAGTCATGCAAATACACCCATCTCCAGATTGTATCATTTCTTATCTCTGCTGCAATTTGATCCTGTTTTGGAGTTTTCAAGATGTTATTAGCAGCTCAAATGATTGATCTACTCCCTGTCTTGTCTGAAAGAGAAAATCTGAAGTATGGAAAGGAACATGTGAATTTAAAACTTGATGCAGTTCATTTTATCCTTGCCCTTCCTGCTGGTCAGCGAGTAGATGGCTGCTTGAATTTTTTTTTGTTGTTCTTTGTTATTGATTTTAGAGTGAGGATGTTGATTATCTATCTTGATCTAGTCTTCAGATTGCATTGAGGCTGGGAGGTGAGGGAGGCAGGAGTATTATGGGCATGGTAAGTTGGGAGTGAAGCCAAGTGCAAGAAAGATGGTGATGAGAGGTGAAAAATTGGTAACAATTTGAGATTTTCTAGTCCTGATATAAATTCCTTTTATGTCAGTATCTCATCTATGTGAATACAGACTGTGATACGTGAGAACAATATGTTGAATTTCAAAAGGAAAAACAAATTTTTGCTTGGATTTCAGTCAGGGAGGCAGAGAGCAATTCCCAGGCACTTTTGCTGGAGTCAGCAGCTGGAACGCTGAAAATCCTCTAATGATAGTATAACAACACTCAGATTGCAGTTTTCATCTCATGTGTCTGTCCACACTGTTTCTAGACTCAGCTGTTCATCAAAGGTAAGCACAGTATGAACGTGTGATCCAGAAAAATGCTTGTTCATTGTGAAAACTGGAGGAATAAGGAAGGTGCTTGTGCACAGTATAATGTAATGTGCTTCTAGGGTTTGAAAGATTTCCCCATCAAGTATGATATATATTCCTCTTTTATACAAACAAAGCTTTATAGGTAAGTCACTGACCTGTGCTGGTTTCTGCTCTCATAAACATGACCCCAAATCTCCCCTTGACTTCCTTGGTGTATGAAGACTGTATTGTATTTACCAAGTTTCCTCTTGTGTTTGCTTGCTGGACAGGAATTTGCAGTTGACTTTTAAATAGCTGTGACTTTTATAACTCTTCACATAGCATTATTACAGGTTAATTATCAATAAAATAGCACAGAAAGTGTCTTTAAGTCAGTAACTGATACTTGAGCAACCCAGCTTTAGACCTCATCCTGCCCTGAGAGTTAGATAAACAAATAACAAGAGAATATTAAAGTTTAGCATAATGACATTGAAACAAAAATATTTGGGAGCAATTGTACAATTGGTTTTGAATGAGACTAGTAGCAGTAGTCTTGTCATAGGTACAGTCCTGGAGAAACTTTTCTTTTAAATTTAAAGCCAAGTTAGCTGCTTTTGCTGTGCACTTAAGACATTCTTTAAACTTGAACAGAGTGCACGAACCTTGAGTAATTGATTACTTGTGCTGATAAGCATCAAAGGGTAGATATTGTCCAAGTTTCTTGTGGAATTTGAAAAATAAAGCAGACAAAAAAATTTGTAAAATAAAACATATGAACTTCGAGTTAATTGCAAAGATTTTTGAAGTTTCACTCACTGTGATATAGCAGAAATCTGTGTGAAATTTCATAGATGAGTATGTGTCTAGGTTACAAATGATGAAATCCTACCACACAGTGTTGTTTCAGTAGTTACCCACAAGGTGGGGGAATGAATCTTTTTATTTTGTCACTGTTGTCTTAGAGCTTTCCTGCCCACCCTCCTCCTGCCTGGGTACCAATCATAGTTAAAATCCTCTAGCTGATTTGGTCAGTGCAGACCATAGATCTGTAAATCAGAGGCTGCCAGAAGCTTTACAAAGTGTAGGTCCAAGCCTGGAGTTCTAGAAGTGTTGAAAAAATACACTACAGCAATATTTCACATGTTAATTCTTACTTGAATGTAGTATTACAGGAATTGGTGAGGAATTCTATGTGTAGTGGTTTCTTCAGTGGATAATCTTTTAGAGTTAAAGCTTTTCCCTCTGGTTTCTTACTCAGGTGTTCATTTGGTTAATGCTCCTCCTGAACAGCAGAAATTGTCTGTTACACAGCCATCTTCAGATCAGTGTCATCATATAAGCAATGTCCTTGTGTCTATCTAGGAAATTCAGGGAGACATAGGGCAGCCCAAGAAGCTATCTCAGAACTGTTTAAAGGGGTTGTGTGCTTTTTCTTTGCACTGTTTAGCTAAAGTTAATAGAAATGTAATTTTTCTTGACAGGACAGATAGATTACTTTGTGGTAGATACTACACCCATTTCAAAGTTTTTAAAAACCATCAAAGAGATGGACTTGTAAACAAAGCAAAAATTAAAAAATAAGCAATACTGTTCTGTATTAAGGTCATGACTACCACCACTTCTGTTGGAGGCTGCCACCCAACTCTTGTAGTTGTAGGAGACATTCTTAGGCTTGTGAGTTTCCAGGACTGTGTAGAATATCATATATGTGCCTTTGCAGCATACAAAAATTGAAGATGTCTTGTTGTATTAGCTCTTTTTGTTTCTGTATTGTTGATTGCAAGTGTCTTAACCCTGACATGAAAAAAAAAAAATGGAAGGATGGGAAATATTCATGTTAAATGTTACTCTCTGACTATATATAATTTGTACTGTGATTCCAACACTGAATGAATACAAGGGATTTATCTGGAGTGGGTTATTTTCGTGAAGGCACACTTGACTTTTCCTATGCTGGATTAATTTTCTGCTACGTTAGCAGTCAGCAGAATACCTAGGGAGGAGAAGAAAAGGGAGATGTGGGGGTAAGTATTCCCTTTGGGTGATGGCAAGCTGCTAGGTTGGCTCAGCTACATCCCCAAAGTTAGGCGTGCTGATGTATTGGTAGAAATTTTTCAGTGGAAGTTGCATGGTAAACATGGGGAATTTCATTTGAACTGAAATTTTCAGCGACACGTTTCCCTTGTGTTCCCATTTTGTTATTGAATAATTGAATGCTGGAGAAGAAATTAAAAAAAAATATCCTCCCTGGAAGCTGAAACACTCTGGTTTTGTAGTGTTGCAGTGTTGCCTGGTAAGAGGTGTTACTGTTTGTGTGGCTTGATCACTTCTGGTTCCTCCATACTGAGGTCTCTGACCTGCTTCTGGGGCAGATGAGTAATGCCCACAATTGTGGAGTGGAGTTAACAAAACACCTCAAAAGAAGAAGCATGGAGCAAAGGAAGGTGTGTGAAACTCCAGCAGAAAAGCTATTGACAGGCAGGAAATGGATTAATCCACCAGCAGATACACAAATGTGTGACATGTTCAATGGCCTATGCCAGATGGGCATCAAGGAGGCAACTAAACCTCCCAGTCCTTCCCATGATGTTAGTCAAACAGCTCTCAGTGTGCAATAAACAGGGCACAGATTAGCATCCAGTCACCAACATGCCTAATGAAGGGAAATTGAAATAAAAGCTTTGCAGGATGAAGTCCATTAAGGGTGTGAGCATGCCTACACGTTTGGGAGCAGAGCAGCCATCCACTTGCCATGAGATAGTAGTGCTTTCCAAAGGAGTTTTTTGGGAAAAAGTCTTCTTAATATTTCAAGTTGATAAGTATGCAAGGAAAATGATTTCAGAGCACAGCATGTGTCTGAACTGGGGCCACCTGAATTCCTGGCTGTTCAGTGGAGAGACAAATCGTGCCTCTTCAGTGGAACCTGAAATAGATTTAGTTCATGAGATTCAAAGCAATGCAAGGCAGAATAATAGCATTGCCCTTTAAACACAGATGAATGTTTCTATCAGTTCTCTTAAGAAAACATGCTCCTTTTTAAGTGCCCAGGTGAAGATCATAGTTTAAGTGAATGTATGAGTAGTATATTATTCAGTTGCTCCACAAGGCCTATTCTATTACAGGTGATAAGGGCTTTGAAATAAAGTTTTCAGGGGGAATGCTTTTTTATTGGAGAAAGATTTCTATAATTAAGATACTTAAAAAGCATGCTTTTAGCATTCACTCCATACTAACACTTTTGAAGGAGAGGGGGCAGAAAACCTCAATATGGGCTTGTACTTCTTCAATGAAGTTTCTTGAAGGATGGATCATAGGGGAAATTACTTCTATGTTGAAACTTTCAAATGTTAAAAGATTATTTGTGTGAAGGATGAAGGTGTTCAAATATGAAACTGAGAGTTTTGTGTCCTTTACAATTGTATCAGCTTGTACAAGCTAAGTGACATGCAAGATGAGCTAGCTGGGATCTCCAAAGAGCTAACAAGAATAGTCTATTATGGAGCATAATTTTTTTTTCTGCTGGGAACATGGAAATGCTGTGAGAGTAGCAGACTTCTGCAACAAAACACATGAAAGTGATGGTCATTTAAAGGTATTTTAGCCACTTTATAAGCAATACTGTATATAGATACATATATAGTAAAATAAAGTTTAGTTTCACAACTGGTTCACCAAGGCATTTGCTTTTTGCCGAGACGTGATGAGCTGAGGATTGCAGCTCTGGTTGGTGAATGTTGTGCAAGTTCCTAATGCTGTCCCAGACTTCTAGAGTCTGGCAGCAGAGTTTTTATGTGATCTTTAAAGCCTCACCCCTTCACACACCGGTTTCCCATCTGCCAAATATGGTATTTGATGTCAAGTAATCAAATTTAATGATGCAAATACTTAAGTGGAATCTCTCTTCAAGGCATTCTGTGCATTGACAGAGCAAGTGTTGTCAGTCAGTAACAAAGTATGATAGATATTTGACAGTCCTCTGATGTTTTATAAACATGAGAAAAAATTAATCCCTTTACACACAGTCATTTTGGATGGTGTTTGTAAACTAAAACATGCCAAATAAATCAAATCTACCTCTTTGTACACCTTGCCTTTTACTTCTGTGACACTGAGGAAGTTCTTGTGTGACACTGGAAAATACAATAATAATTGCTGAACAATATTTTAATCAAAATTATGGATTAAGTGAAATCTTAAAAATGGCTGCATTGTGTCCAACTTGGCTTAATTATTTTTTTCATACATGAAATGGTTTAAAGACAGTGTGATTCTATGCTATACAGACCTCCTACTCACTGCTTGATGACATCTAGTTCCATAGTACTGCAGCACATGAATCTTAGGAAATGTTGTTTACTGAAATGTATTTTCAACAAAACAAATATTTAAAACCTAAGAATTGTTTTGCAAAATGGAACGAATGCATTGAGCCAAAGCTCTCTGAGGAGGCACACAAATGAAACACCCTGGTGTGTTAGCCCTCTGAATAATGTTATGAGAGAAAGTTTAGGAAAGAGAGATACTGTTGAATTTTCACATATGGAATATTTTGTTAATGGGGGAAAGTAGCTCAAAAGCAGAAATATGTTGCTATGTAATAACTTGAAGGAGGGTTGATCAGATTGGGTTTAAAACTGGTCAAAATAAGAGACCTCTCAGCTTCAGCTGAGACCTTCCCTTCAGCTAAGAAGAGTAATGTGATGGTTAGAGCACCAGTCTCCTATATTCCAGTTATACATATGCTGATAATTTTCCTTTCTTTGATTGTATGATGAAACCTTGAAGATTTAGTGGTTTTTTTTTTTATCCTAGTGGGATATGAAGGGAAAAAGTGAAAAATGTACTAGTGGAACAGGATATCAGTTTTCCTCATAGCTGTGAATCCAAGCTGGAATTTAAATTCCATTTGGCCCTGGTATGTTTTCTTGTTAAGACTAAGGAAAAATAGTCTGCTGAGTACATGAGTTTTCTCATGATACTGTGGAGTGGAGAAAACAAGACAATACTGTCTTTTCCTCAAGATATTAATATTTTAGAGGGGTTGGAGCTTTGTTTCCCATGAGTGTGTGTTTGAGCTTTTGAGTTGACCATCTGTAGGGATGCTTAAACCTTTTCTTCTTTGTGAGATATTTCTGTAACAGTCTGAGAATTAAACCAAAGTTCTAATCTACAGAAGAAATTCAGATGGCTACCCATTCCTTTTTATAAAAGATGTAATGCTTATCTGGAGAATTTTCCTAAGAACTTTAGAGGGATTGTAAGTAAAAGCAGTGAATATTTTTAGATACTATTTAAGTTCAGAAGTATTTACTCTCTGCATTCTGAAGACTGCACTGAGTTACTTAAAAACATAGCTCTATGATAATAAGCAAATTCCTCAAAGATTTTCCACAAAGTATAAAAAAGCCTTAACCTGTGAAAAACAAAAATTAGCTGATCTGTGTCATTTCACTATTGTCAGTGCTGAGCCAGGGAGCACTGTTTATAATATGTCTAATCTGATTCTACTTGCTGAAATTCACTTTCTCAGGTGTTGATTTCATATATGCTACGAGAAAATTGGCTTTTGCTCTGACTTGGCATATATTTCCCAGGACTTTTATTTGTTGGTGATGAAGCTTAGGGTTTGTCTCCTGTGGGTTTTCTACAGGTGTGTGCTCATTGGTAACTCATCATGAAATTTAAAAGCTCAATAGCTTTTATGGCCTGTTGGTTGACTTAAATTCAAAAGTTTTGGTGAAAGACCCTCATTTACAGAGTTGTCTGGACCCTGCACTATCCTCAGGAAAGGAGCTACCATTAAGGTGCTGTTTACAAGGATTAAGAAATGAAGTTCTAGTTAGGGGTTGTTTTTGTTTCTTAAAATTCATGTTTATTTCATGAAGCCCAATTAGTAGTCTGCAACAATTTAATCGCAGTGAAATGAATCATTAATTTTAGTCCAAATCTGTGAAAGCAGGACTACATACAGACTGGGCTCGTATGAATACAAGATTTTTGAGAAATCCGTGAACAATTTCCTTATTCCAAGAGCCAATTCTGCAAGAATGGCTTAGGAACTATTTTTTTATTACAATGGTGGCAGCTGAATTTTGTATAATAGGAGCACTGCACTGGTTTGGAGATTTCATTACATAACTTTAGGTGAACTTTACATAACTAAACATAACTTTACATACTTTACATAACTAAAGGTGAACTTTAAAAACACTTTTCTTCCTTCTTTAGGAAGACAGTGAGTCCAGAGCTTGACACTGCACTGGGGTAGGTATGAGTATACATTCATCACTGTACAAATAATTTAAAGTCACCTCAGAAACATGACTGAAGTGTTAAGCTCAATAGTAAAGTAAACATAAAACTTAAATTTCTTATAAGATTTCAGTACTAGTTGATCCTTAATCTGTTTCAGAAAGAACTTTTGAATTTTCTGACACATTGCATCTGAGAGAACCAAATGGTCAGAATTTTCAATGAAATTGAAATGGTTTTGAATTAAACTACTTTGTGTGGGAGACATTAAAATGCCAGGTTCCTCATTTGGGTCCTGTTAGGCTTCTACTCAATATGTTTATGGTTTGATGTGAAAAATAGTTTTGGGTTTGGATACAAGTGAAAAGGGGTGCTGAAGCTTTGATGCAGTTTCCAGTCTGATCTCATGATTTATGAAGGGATGTGTAGTTCTATGCTCAATGGCTGACTAAGCTTGAATATCTCCCAGTGCTCCTCAAGCCCTTGAAGGTTCTTGTTCAAATGCAAATGCCTTTTTTGCTGTCCCCTGGCAGCTGACCTCCCATAAGCTTAAAGTGAGATGTGAAACTCTGCTATTAGTTCTGTTTCTATGGTAGAGGAAGGAAATAAGTCAGGCATAGTATTTAAACTGGAATCTGATTATGTTGTTGTAGTTGAGGCCTTATAGAACCTGAATTTGCAAATTCACAGCAGCTTGCATGTCAGTACTGGATCAATCTGAGTTGGGTCAGTGTGTGCTTGTACTTTCTATAAAGAATCATCTTTCCTTACAGGCTGTTTTTGCTGCATGTATCTTCTGCTTTTTATTTGTTTCCTTACTTCCTGCTGTCCTCCTTGCATATTGCTTCATTCTTAGCTTCATCAGTGTCCGTGAGCTCTTTTGCTAATTGTCAGAGGCAGTACTGTGGTAAGAAAAAGCAACAACATTTCAGTAAGGTTTGATCTGATAGCAGATACATGGCACTTACTGATTGTGCTGGTCCTACCAGGCAAAGGGCTGGGTGAGTTAATGCTTCCATGGCTTCAGTAGGTCATCATCCCACTGCTTGCTGAATACTTACATCATTTGTTTGGTTGTGGCAGCATCACTGTTAAGGTAGCACGAGCTTCTGTTTGTGAACAGAGTAAGTAAAAAGAATTAAGTACTTTTTAACCTGGGTCAGTTTCCTCACCTGATTCAGTCTGGCCTTGCAGACAACCAAATGGGCAGCCTGGGGGCAGAAGCAAGCAGCCAGTTGGAACCCATTAAGTCATTCGGACTAGGAAGGTGGTATCTGGAAGCATACCCTGAGTAAGACCAGCTAAAGTATTTCAGTTTGTGAACAAAGGTCTCTGGAATGTGATGAGCTGTTTTTGTAATCAGCCATGATTAGGAACACAGGAGCTGTGTGTCTTCATTGTAACTGATGTCATCTATTAGAGAAATAGCAGATTTGCTCTTGTTGTCTCCTAGTAGGAACAGACTGTAAGCCCCCCAAAATGAATTAAAGCAAAAAGCTAGAGAAAAGAGCCAAAATAAATGTCTGGAGACTTAAGATCTAGTCAATGAAAGAAAGTATTCTAGTAGCTACAGACACAGCAGGGAAGCCAAACCATGATGTTTCTACCCACAAAAAATACTGCATTTTGCAGTGTGAAAATTTGCAATATGTTACACCTTTTGTGGGAAAGAAATACAAATTTTGCCCCTGCAAACTGATGCATTCCTCTACAAAATGAGATGAATATGCATTAGTGTAAATAATAAGACAGGCAGAACTTGCCATGAATTGTTATTTATGGCATGCTTTCAGCTTATGCAAAAGAATATCTCTTTCCAACAGCATTGACAGTTTCAATAAGTTCAAACCCACTGTAAGCCAAAGCTGAAGAGCACCCATGCTAAACATCTAACTGGTCTGTAAGGTAAGACAAAAGATAACTGTTCACTGTTTGGAGTAGTGTAAGATGACAGTAGAATGAAGACTCAGCTGTGGCTGCAGTACACCCCATTCCTTGTCCAATACAAAATGTCTCGTTGGAAACTTGGCATAGATGATTTTTAGGAATGGTGTGCACACTCTCACGTGGAAACTGGCAAAAGTTATGCCTGATCTCTGATTAAAACAAAATTACGTATTTGAAATATTAAATTAGGTTAATAGCATGACAGGCAAGTAACTGGAAAACGTTTGATATGTGTCTGTGGCAATCTATTATTTAACTCATATTTCAGTTTTTTGAGAAGCTATTTGTGTGTATGTAGAGCTGATGCAGGTAGTGAAGGTGTGATCCCAGTGCCATTTGGCCTTGCTGACTTGCAGTGTGCTTGTACCTGTGCCATAATTCATGTTCAGACTTCAAGACTGAAGTTTTTATGTGTTCATCAGAAAATCAAGTGTTCATCAGAAAATCAAACTGGGGTGACTGTAGCAGTTACCATCATCAGTTGTCCTCTTGTCTGCTTGTCACCATGTGCACCAAAAGGGTTGCTAAAGATGAAGTGTAAGCACTCTTGTACCTTCTCTGCTTAAAAGTTATTTCATTAATAGGGTTTTTATAGTAATATGTCAGATAGTAAGTGTTTGTTAAACAGACAAGGACTATTTTCAGCTGTCCCAGTTGTGCTGTAGTTTAGATGGTAGTGAGAAGGCAAGCAGACAATTTTTTTTCTGAGTCTAGCTGGGAGATGCTGATGCTGCTGAGCATTAATTTGCTTAACAAGAATTGATTTTGTTACTGTTGAACCTGTGACAGAAGTACTGTTTCAGTCACCCCACCTTAATCCACCCCCAGTAGAAGTATTTATCCCATTGGGATACTGAATGGTATGAATTTGTCATGAGGACTAGAGACAGCTACAAAGAAGAGCAAGGAGCAACAATTCCCTCCCAAAAGGTACCGAAGGGATTGACTTCTTTCTCAGTTAGAATCCTGTAAATTAGGTTATGCAAAGCTCCTTGGAGAGGACACAGGAGAATAACCTTAGAAATACAGGTATTGAAAACATGAGACAAAGTACACTACTGGGGCAGAGAGCTGGTAGTCTATTTATGATCTTTCTGGGAACAAATGATACCATCTTGTGTACCAGGCAACACCAAGATTAAACCTTAACTGGCCACATAGGGGGTTAGCATTTTTTCAGCATGTATCCATGTGCTTTCTGTTACTGCTAATAGGAGTTAAATGAAAAATCAAGAAAGGCTGGAAAAAAATATTTATCCTGTGGTGCCCTAGTGCTCACACACAAGTTTATCTTTTAAACCTAGCTTGGAGCCTAAACTCAGATCTGTTTCTCTGCATGAATATGAAGGAAATGGAATTGGATAGAGAGAGGTCAGTGGAACGAATAGATCTATCCTTGTATTCACACTCCATGTAGCTTCACAAAATGTTCCCTTTTCTGAAAAGAAACAGGGATGTGGAGCACAAGGGAAAGGATCCTTTGTGCAGATCTGAGGTACGTGTGGTGAGGCTTTCACTTCTTTCTTTACCCAGCTTGGCAATTAAGCAAAACACAGGGTTTCTCTATTTTCAATGAGCAAGACAAATTAGCAATGCTGTCAGACTTCTCTTTGATATGGTCTTATTTATTTCCAAACAATGTATATGATCCGAGTTCTTTGAGCAAAAGAAGCCAATTTAGTATGGACTGCATGCACTCTGCACATCAAATAGTAGCACTGTGGCCCTCTATATTCTTTTTACACTAAAACATGTTCAATTAATTAATATGGCCAGGCAGATAATGTTTGGAGACAATAAGATGTTGTAAGTGAAATATTTATTAGTGACAGTTAACACAGTGTTCTTCCAAGCACAACCTGAAAGACATCTCTGCACTTGCAAACCGGAGGGAGGAAAATGGTTTGGGTAGTGGAAGAAGGAAGAGAACACTTTGTCCTAGAGCCTGAATTTTCCCATGGTTGTGCCAGTCTTAAAAGCAAAGAAGTGAAGTTCCTGAGGAGCCATGCTGGCTTAATAAGAATATTGAAGTGACTTGGCTGTCTGTGAGGAACATTGCAGTTAATGCACAGATCAACCTAAAGCCTCAGACTTGCTCCTTACTATTTCCTGCCATATGACAGACAGCTGTTAGGATGCATTTGCTGCAGTAACAGAGCTGCACTCCTAAAGGTAGGAGCTCTGGGGTGGATTCTCTCTTCCTACTGAGAGAAACACTGTCCCAAGTGGAAGTATTTGTTTCATGCAAGCACCCTGAGGGGGCTTATTTGTCTGGGGAACTGAAAGCAGCAAGGAGGAGGAGATGGCCTGAGCCTCTGACATCAGAAGTACTCATAAGGTGTGTCAAGTATTGTCACTATTGTGGTTGCAAAAGGTGTGAATTAGAATTAACTGAGGAAGTAATTTTTGGTGAAATATTCAGACATCAACACTTCCATGGCAGGTCACTAATCCAGAATAGTAATGCAGAGCTGAGATGAATCAAACCTTAATATTGTTGCTTTGATCTATTCTAATAAGTTGAAATAAAAATTCCTGCAGCCTGATTGCAGCAATCTCTTCACTGGCAAACTACCTGTAGGATGTTTTATTATGACTGAGATCTAAAAATCGATGTACTACATTAATGTTGTTACCATCTAGCAAATGATTACTTGGATTGCTAGGATATTTATTAAACCAACAATTCCTTGTGTAAATCTGTATTTATATTTTGCAAGTGAACAAAAATATGATCATATATCAAAACTGAAGAGGTTTCTGCCCTCACTTGACCAAATATTCTTATAATTCTAAGAATTACAGCCCTTAAAAGCATTAATTTGACTTGGCTTCAAAGTGGATTAATATCTTAAATGTCATACTTTAATGTGAGGGACCAGTGGTGTTAAAGTGGAGAAAAATGGAAAAAAATGTAACTGACTATGTGGCTTTGAATTTTTAACTTCCAAGTAGCCTTATTTTCTGAACAGAAGTCATCATTGGTTTGTCTCCACTCATACTGTCAACAAGTGGAAATATACAGAATGGATGGGGAGTTTTTTAAAACTTGTAGTTTTGTATCCCATCAGTTGTCTTTTCACATAGATTACCCAGAGGCCTTTTCTCTACTCTGTGATGGCAATATATTAAATTGTATGGAAAGGGGAAATATCTTACCCAAGCTTTATGCTTCATAATTGAGAATCTTAGGTAAAAATACTCTTGGTGACTCCAGTCACTGTTTTGTGATCATTACTGTACAGTTTTCTCCCAGATGTATTCTGAATTTTTAGGTGGAATCAGTTAAACATCTGGTGTAGTCTATCTTTAAGAAAAGCTGTAAATCTGTATTAAATAATGCCCACAGCAAATTTATTTGCCGTTGGCTTTGCCTCTAGCTTGATCTGTGTCCAAAATCTGATGTTACTCTAGGAGCATGTTTTCCAAAGGGTTTGCCATCTTAGTGCTAAAACATTTATATACACTGTGTTAGGGCTTATTATAAACTTGACTTTTTTTGTGACTATTGCAAAGAGTGAGTTATTCTAGTCATGCTGAAATGGATTTCCCAGCCTTCACAGTTATTAGAAGAGATGCACAGCCTCCCTGGTGCATCGTTTGCATACTTATTTCTGACCTGGGATATTTTGTGTACCTCTCTGTCAGCTCACTGGCACACTTAACCTGAGTAAGGGTATTGGCAGGTATTGTCCAGTGACATTGACCAAAAAAACCCAGCAGCCTTTCCCCAAAAAACCTAAATCAGCACCAATTTCCTGGTCTAGGCTGTTGTGTTGGCTTCTGCTATGTTGAGTCATCTGACACCTTCCTTTTAATCACAATAACTGAGGATTTTTCCCCTGAGCTGTGTTTCACACTATTTTAGCAGTGGTTGCTAAGTGAGATACTGAGGTGACATTTCATCTTAACTTTGGCATGTTATGATTACTTCACAAATCTCTCTGTCCCCACTACTTCCCTTCATTTGTCTAAAATTTGGCTTATATTCACAAATGGGCATAATGATAGCCATTAGTATTGGTGAGACTCAGCAGCTGCAGGTTTCCTTGGAGTAAAGCCCCTGCTAATGCTGGCTCTTCTTCCAGGAGAGTGTCATCTTCATTAATGCAAGGTCATTACCATTTCCTTTTCACATATCTCCCCATCCCACTGCATCCCTCAGCAGGTCAACTTAAATAAATAAACTAGATTAAATAGATGATCTTAGTTCACATGGTGTGCCATGATACTGGATAATTGTAAGAGGGCCATTTCTTAGTGATGGCTGAAAACAGCAGGGAATCCAAAGGCAAGGTCATCTCTGCCTACTTTTTTTTTTTCAGAGCCACTCTCCAGGTGTGCAGTCTCTTACTGCATGCCAGCCAAAGGCTTCTTTCCAGTGAAGCTGGAGAAGGGGTGAGCATGTCACAGTGTGTTCTGCAGCCTGACAAATGTGGTTTCCATTGAGCCACTGCAAAGGTATTTACAGAGGTATTCACAAAGGTTTTCTAGGCTTGACAAGCTGTCTCCTTAGTTTAGTTTTGTAGCTGATAAAGAGAGAAGCTGATAGTGATGCAGAGAAGGAAAGCAGCTGCTCCTCAAGGATTTGTTGTCCTTCAGTACCATCCAACTTGGGCAGGACTTGTGGCAGCCTTGCAGGAGGGTATTGGAGCTGGAGCATGGGATGTTCCACAGGCTCTGAGACTGGGGAGGTGGGAATGCCTACTGCTGAGGGCAGAAGAGGCAGCTGTGAAAACAAGCAGGGTCTCTGCAGGTAGATGTGTGGCAGATAGTGAAGAATCACCCTGGTCCTACTGAATTGGACCAACTGGACCTGTTGTGAGCCACTGGCCTCAGAAGGGGACTGCACTGATTACAACAGTGGCACTAGGTACGTTAGCTTACAGAGCTACACAGATTTCCAGAGATGGAAGGATGCATACTCCTTAGCAAGACAGTAGCAAACATTGTATAATTTGGATGGAAGCAATAATTCATTCATGAAATGTTTTGGTCTCGTAGCATAGCTTCTGTAATGTATTCTGAAGCCTGAAACAGGCTGTCAGAGGTTCAGGAATTCCTGCACTGAGGATTCCAGCTATTTCAAACTTCTTGTCAAAGTTATTTTAAAAACAAAACAAAAAACAAAAAACAAAAAACAAAAAAAACAAACAAACAAACAAAAAAAACCAAAACAAACAAACAAACAAAAAAAAGTCCTGGTAGAAATGGAAGGGAAGAATCAGTATGGGAACTGGTCTTTTTCAGAAATGACAAAATAAATGGCTACTGACTCTTCCATGTAAACTGGAAACACAAGTGTCACTTGATATAGAATATGTCTTTTGTGGCCACAGAGCATTTGGTTAATGTGGAAAATCTAGTTGAAAGGATGCTGCTTTCTTTTCACTTACTGTTGCAAGTCGAACTAGCTGAACAACTTTGCATGAAACTCATATAACTCGAATGCCCTGTTCAGGCACTGTTTACTTGACAAGCCTGTAACAGCTACACTGCTTGAGCTCCTAGAAGACAAAATTTGTTTCATACCTTGAGGGTGCAAAGTCCCAGGGCAGCAGATGGCCCTATGATTATTATTTCCAACCTGTCTTACCTGACCATTCCTTCCCTGTATGAACAGCTGTTTCATTCACTTCAGTGCAGCCCAGCCTGATCGGCTATTTTTCTTCTGCCCTTTTCTTTGCACATAACATAAATCTCTTCTTTCCTTTGACCTGGCCTGCAGTTCCATCCACCTGTGCATGCCTTAAGCAATGTCAAACTCTTGCCAGATCCACTTCTCTTTTTGTGGATAAATTCTTTTGAAACTAAACTTTTTTTTTTGCAGGAGTGCTGAATAGATTGAACGGTCCTTTCAGTTCTTAAATACTCACCTATTGAGTGCTCAGTGTGCTTGAATTCAGTCATCTGACTCTTTCAGTGGCTTCAGCCCATGGATTGAGTTGTATCAAGCTGTTGGTGTTAACCAGTGAGTGGGCCCATATTCTACAACTTGCAGGTTTTCAGCGGTGAAAGCCCTTCTTGGAAATCAGGGGAGTTAATTTCATCTAACATTGCAAAGCCAAGTATTCAAAATAGGAAATGTCACTAAGTTGTTCCCATGCAGCTGCAGCTTGGCCTCCTTATGTGCAGATGCACTTATAAGGGTGTTTTTAATTCTGTAATTGCATACCTTTCCTGCAGGACCTTCTTTCATTCACTGTGCAGAATACTCAGTACTCAGTGAATGAGCAGTTTTTCAGGTTTTCATTTTATCCTTCTTTTACAGGCAATGGCTCATGTCCTATTTATTGTGCAGTACTTGCACTGTGCTGAATGTGGAAATACTGATTTCCATAAGGAAACTCATAATTCACATGTAATTTATTTTTGGAATTCCACTGTAGACAAGGTAGAAACATTCCTTCCACTGTACGAATGGGCAGCTGGGGCAGATGAAAGTCTGATACGTTTCTAGAGATCTCAGTTACCACTGTTGCTTTTTTTGAATGCTAGCAGTAACTCTTGTAAGTGATTAACACTGCACAAATTCTGCAAATCAAATTACTCAAGCTGGACTCCCATAAAATGAAGGATAAACAGAAACCACAGAGCTTCTGCCTTATGCAGTTAGCACAGCATCACAGATACCTGGGGACAGAGCCAGCACCAGGATCCAGACATGGAAAGCATGACATGAAGTCTGTTCTTTTGCTTATGGTATCTTTCTCCTCAAGCTTTTCAGGTTCTCTCAGAAAGGAAGACAGGGCAAGGGCACTGTACAGGCACCAGCTTTCTTCCTCCTGCTAGTCAGTGTATTTCTTGGCCACCATCCTTTCTCTCCCTTAAGTGACATGGGGCTCCTGTGATAAAATTAGGAGACTACCAGATGATGCCCACTCACAAAGTAAACCTGCTGAAGTGCACAGGCATTATATTTTTAGCAGTTCTTGACTTGGAGCACTTGCTTTTGTAGACCTGATGCTCTTTCAGTCCAATTTTTTAGTTCCCATAGGGGCTTCCCTGACATTCTCCTTCAGTCATGCCATGGTGTAACAGAATAGCTTGTAACTTTTTATGTCTCTGTTTTTTTTTTTTTAATTACATGGCTATTTTTTTCTCTTTATCAAATGCCTTGATTCAGAATCAAGCATCTGGCTTTATCCACATTAAAATGCTGGTAGCATTTCCTTTTAGGTAACCTGAAATGCAAATAGGGGTACATTTGATACAAACTAATCCCTAAAAAACTTGATGAAGTGTTATAAGCTTATTTTACTGAAAGCTGAATCCAAGTTCCACTTAAACATCAAACTGTCTTACAGCACATCGTTCTACACCAGATAACAAGTAAATGATGCTCTGGAAAGTCATCACCAGACACATTTCTGGTTTTATGTGATTTTTAAAAAAAAAAAAAAAAAGTAGAAATAGTGTTTTATTAGATCTAATTCTCTATCATAGGTAAAAATATCTATCCACCAAACAGGAATACCATATGGCAATGTGAAGATCTAAAAGATACTAGCTTTGAAAAAGGAAAACTTGTTCCTGAAGAACTCTCTCTACATCAGCTATAAAGTGATAGCTATAGGTATATTCTACCTGCAGATCTTTTTCTCTTTGAAGGCAAGAATGCATCAAACAGCTGTAAAACTGAGGAAATGCAAATTTCTTTGTGATGTAACTGCAGGTTTTTGTATTCATTTCTCTGGAGGAACACTGAGTCAGAGAAAACTGAGGAAGAAAAGAGGAATTCACCTTTAGGTTCTGAGCAAAAGATTTGGAAATACTGAGTGTCTGCTGATCTCTAGATGGGATATAGTGAAGATGGTGATTAATTGCCCACCTACATGAAAGTTAGTAGGATACAATTTGCTTGGTTTTGATAAAGTTGTAGAGTCAAAGATGTTGCACAAGAGTGGTAGACAGTTCTCTAGTACTATTAGGCAATCTGAAGTTATATTCATAGAAATAAAAGTTTGTTGTATTTCCTGTAATGCCCTGGAGTTAATTTCCTGGATAGTAATATGCTTGTCTTATACATGCAAGCCCCTGTAAACTCTCCACATTGCTTCAATGTGAAAGGTATCTGTGTTAGACCTGTGGACATGAGAGAATATCTTGCATGTTTTTTGAGCTCTGCTTTTTTTCCTGGGAAGACCAAGTTGTTTTCTCAGTTATTTTGTACTGAAAAATCATAAAAGGAAGAGTCTAGAATGATGACCAGGTATTAAATTAATAGTTTAAAAATCCTGAACTTTTAAAAATAACTGGGTAAGGAAAACTGAAGTATATTTTCTTCCACTGGGTTTCAGTCTCAGCTACTGAAATGCAAGTGCCTGTCATTAATTCAACAGAGGATTTTAATATGCTCATTTTCCCATTTTTTCCTAGAAAGGACAAAGAAGGCTGAAAAAAAGCTGTGTCATAACACCCTGCCTGAACTTCATGAGATGGTTACAGACAACACAGCTTTTAGTGACAGAATTAGCTATGAAAATCCTATGGAAACCAGTGAGGGTGTGAATAAGAAAAATATTTGAAATGTTTCACTGTTACTCAGCTAGCAGTATCAGTTAAATTTCACATCAAATTTCATCCAGCCCATAACTAATTTTCTTATGAGGACTACAGATCAAAAGATACTTTTGCTTTTCTCAGGAAGTTAAAATATCAGGACATCAAATACTGAGGGCCTGTTACCCTTCCTAACATAATAATTCAGCAGGGATATCTCAGATTTCGAGCAAACTGCCATCAGGCCACTACAGATGCAGAACTTGAGAATTTTGTAGCATTAAGAATATTCCTTAGTACTATCCTTTAATATTGCTGAAGTTAATCACACCTCAGGTGTTTCTAAAAGTCAAATGTCTACCAATAGTGTGTTTCATCTGAAAGCTGGTGACAAAGTGTATGTGTATATGACACACTTCAGATACTAAGTCTTGCTTTTTCCAGTTTTGTCTGCAAATACTGATAAAAATAGAAAATATTTTTCCACAGGTCTCCCTTAGATTTTTTTTTTTTTTTCATGAACAGCTGCTACTTGTTTAGTAGTGTTTGAAACCAAGCAGGAATGATAATGCTCAGTCTGCATTTTAGCTGGAAGAAATTTAGAACATAAGACAGCACGGACAGTGGATTTGCTGAGCATCTTTAAATCTATGGGCTGGCATTTGTTTGGACTTTCTAGAGCTCAGAGAAATGTCCATTCTCAGGGAACAAAGTAGATAATATCAGGTTTTTTGTAACTGTGAATACCCAGATAAGGAAATGTTAGATGAGGCACAGAGCTGATGACTCAAAACAAATTTATTATTATTATTATTTACAAAATTATATCTACAAATAGAATGTATTTAGGCAATCAGCACTGCCTCTGTGGAGCTTTTACCTGGCTTGAAAGACTGCCTCCTAACTAAAATAAACATCATTTGTTACATCCAGTTTTGAAAGCCAAGGGTTGAGTAAAGTCTCTGTGATGCTGGAGGTCATTTTCTGCTAAAAATGGTGGAAACTTTAACAAAAACATGCAGGCAAGGTTTGGAAAGGCTATTTGCTGAGAAGAGTTGGAGGTTATTTGCTTCTGGTGCTTCTCTTTATTTTACTGTGAAATACTGGCATCTCACTGTGGAGAGGACATAGAATGGCTGAAAGCCAACCAGGAGGAGTGCTCCTCTTCTATTTTACCCCCCACTCTTCTCTCTCTCACTCATGTGCTGATCTGCAGAACCTTGTGTACATGATGGAAGTTGTTCCATTTTTTTCTCTTGCTTTTTAAAAATTTTTAGTAGGCATGTGCTCTCTCCTTTCACTCTTTCCAGTTCGTTCTTTTAAGGTGAGAGTAGAGAAGTGTGCAGCTAATTTGCAATCCTTTTTCTAAAAGAAGTGATTAGCATAGAGAGGATCCCTAGCAATTTATTTTCATTTTTCCTGAGGCCAGGCAGAACTGATGCACCAAAATACTTGTCCTGTTGGCCAACTTTGTCTTTTGAGGATGCCCTAAAAATCAAGACATAGAGGACTGAATTAATAGCAAAATGCAGACTTGATGTTTGAATAAAAATGGATTTCAGTGATTTAACTTTGCAGTGTGGATTTAAACTTGTGAATCTAAGTTTGTTGCTGTATTCAGTACAAATACGTTGGTGCAAAGTTATATGGTAAGACTAACTTCAGTGTCAGAAGTAACATGAGATGTAACATGCTAAAATATATAAATGGGAATTAGAAGTTGGCTTATATAACCAGGACACCAAATTTTTAAAATTTGGGTTGTAAATTATACAAAATAGTTGATGTTAATGGAACAATTAATTTTCAGAGTGTTTTGAGAGAGAAATTTTTCCATCTGAATTGAAAGTCAGGGCACTTGCCCTTGTAAATGACAGCTCTGGCACTGTTGTACCACTTCAAGCTTTCACTAAGTAGTGGAAACATAGGTGAGGAAGAATTCCATTTCTCTAATTTAGTACTTTTTAACAGGAGTGAAAGTTAAAGGAGAAAGGTACTAGCAAAACTGCTGCTTAAACTTTGACCTGGAGTCTGTGTTACCTTGAAAAAATATGTTCCTAGGGATCATTAGTTATCTTATCTTTACATGTTATTCACATGAGGTGGATGTTATAGAAAAGGACAGGATAAAATACAACATGTATTTTAGAAACTGTCATCTTAATGATTCCAAACTAACAGTCTTGTGTACGCTGTTAAAACCAGAGATAATCTTGTCTTCCACAGAAACCTCACAGAGATAATACATCAGCTCCCTTTAGGGTTTTCTTTCTAAGAATACCTCAAATGACAAAACAGGTGTTTAATCCTCCCCTAAACTTTCTTCTTAAGCTCATTTTTCACTTAAAGATATTAAGCATAGATTTCCTGTAACTGAAGTCAGCCAAGATTCAACCTTACACTCTTCTACTCACAGTGAAGCATGTTCATAGCTCTATCTTGCATCTGTAGAATAAGTTAATATTTCTCTAAGAAGATGTGCTGGCTGGTTAGACACCCTATCACCCTGTTACCCTGATGTGTGTGACATGGTACCGTTGACAACAGACAAGTGTGGGATACAAAACACACAAAATGTTTCCTATCTTACATTATTCTTCTAGATGGAGTTCTCTGCAGTGAGCCCAGCTGTCTTCTTGCCTTGTTTGAACATACAAAGGCACATGGAACATCAGAGGTTGATAAACTGTGATAACAGTTGCACAATGATTTTCATCAAACAACTTTCACCATAAAAAAAGCTGTTCATTAGTGCTTTGGGGATACTGGAGTTTCTGATTCTTCTTGGATCATTCTAGTTCACTTGAGGGAGTTTTAGAAGAGGTGATTTTTTTTTTTTCCCCTTTGGGTGTGATGATAAACTGATACTCAAATGTGCAGATAAAATATAATTGATTACACAGTGTTTTGTTGTTCAGCTGGATGTGTATTGCTTGTGGCTGCAGAACAAGAGTTCAAAACAAGAGTTTTTGAACAAGATGAGATTTTTTTTCCTATTATAAGCTATAGTTATGAAGAAATCCATGTAGTTATACCATCCATAAGCTGGGTGAGTTTAAATGTCATCATATTCTAGCCATGAGGATGTTGTGAAACATAGCTGTCTGCAGGGTGTCTGGATCCAGGCAGGTTCAAGTGCATGTATGCCTTGATTCTGGGAAGGGGTTTTCATAATCTTACATCGTATGTGAAGCCCAGTCCTATCAAACAAAAAAAGCCAACCTACATTGTGATTTTCTGTTCTCAGTTGTTGACATGAATGAAACATCTGTAACCCAAACTGTGAGGTGTTTTCCATGTCTCTCCATAGCAAGTCAGTTGAGATATTTGCTGGCTTTCTTCCCATCTAAACTATACTATTTCCATTTATCAAGTCTTGGTTTATAATCCTGGCTTGACTTTCTTGTGAGTGTCTCTTGACTCACATACAGAAGGGAATAGCAGGAGGGAACTTGAATAAGTTTTTCTCTTGTTGTTGTCCCTAAGCACTTGGCTCTGGTTTTTGTAATGTAAGTTGTTGTTTTTTTTTTAATATCTCTCATTAAAGCTGAGTACATTTGATTTGTATGGAATTTTGGCTGGAGTTTACACATACTTGCACAGTTCTTACTTGCTTTAAATACATAGGAAGTCAGTTTATCTACCAGCAGCCCTATAGCATCTTGCATTTTGCAGATTTTAACACTTTGTATGGGCTGTACACTCAAGTTTATGCCAGTTTCTGGAAGTCTTCCCCTGTGAACAATGCTGTTCATATTGATTCTTTACAGTCTAGTTTCTCTGTATCAGCTTGATACTACAAAAACTTTCATCCTGCAGACATCCTGAAGATTATTGCACTGCCAAATCCCTAATTCCAGACATAGGTTTTCATCACAGTATACTTAGAAATGATTTCTTCTTTTCAGTGCTTCTGATAGTCATCCAAGGGCTGAGTTCTCTACGTATGAATGCCTTCCCCTTGCTGGTCTCCTTAATATACTGTATCTAAATCAAGAAGAGCTTTTTTGGTTAATGAATTATTAAGCTTTCTAATTTTTATGAGCATCTACTGGGATTGTGGTAGTGCAGTAAGCAAAAGAAGTGTTTTCACTTGTACTTTGCACTGACAGCAGTTCTGGGAGCAACAGAACAATGTATTTTGTGCTGAAAAGGCACAGCAAAGATGTCTGACATTGCCAGACTAGTAAGCTAGTAAGTTTTTCTGCAAAGCCGATTCCCCCTTTTTGACAGAAAAAAAGTATCAAGCATATTTACAAAAGCTTTGTCTTTTTTGGACCAAATGTATCAACTTCAGAATGTTTATCAAAAACACCGGTGTACTTGCCATCTGTTCTTATTCTGTTTGCTGTGTCCATCTGGATGCCAACATATCTTTGTATAAACATAACCTACCTACTAACTCCTCAGTCACCTAGCCCACCTCATCAATTGTAGCACTTACATGATGATGCAACCTGTCATCAGCTTGACCAGGAGTGGCTTGTGACCTGGCTAAATTTAGGACTCCAGCTGGAAGGACATGCTGAGTAGGCAGCAGTGGGAGTCCAACAGAATGATGTCCATTAAGAAGGGACAGTTTGGGGAAAGGGGTTTGCATATCCAAAGCTGTCTCTATGCCTTTGTTGGGCCATTGTGACAGTCCTGACTTGCATTTGCTCTGGGAAGCATAAACATACAGAGGAGATTTGTGTCTTCATACTACGTTTCTAAAGCTGACTATCTGTTAGATTTCTGAGAAATGATTAAATATCCATTCTGTTCTGGGCTTTCAGGGTTTCTGTTGGCTTGTCCTCCTCCTTACGTAAGGCAAGTTAGTCTGAGCTACTCAGTTACATATTTTGATTTGTAATGTTACATTGATTTGCTTTATTCTTCACCACAGTTCTGGGTAAGTGGAAATAAAGGTCTATTTTAGAATGGAGTGTGCCTGGGTGATAAGTTCCTTATCCATGGCAAAGGGATTGCAAACTGATGCAAATCTATGGCTTGGCAGCCAACTGATTTATGTGACCTAGGAACCATTCCTTACTGCTTCCAGCATTCTGGTCTTACCTGTTTATGGTCTCACGACACTGTAAAATAATGAAACATTAGTTCTATGGCATGTTACTCCTTTTATTAAGGAGAGGTTGTAGGAGGGTGCAGTAGGTGCAAGATGTTCTCTCATGTGGTTGGTGTTTTCATTAAATGATTTTGGAATGCTGTTGTTATCTCTTGTCTGTGAGGTTAGAAAGTCTGTCTTTAGCCAAGTCTCACCAGGACTGGAATTTCAGGATGCTTCTTTGGAATCCATATTGAACCCTTAGCAGAGCACCTAAAAGACCTCCAAAATAGGTGTTTATACCTGTGAAGTAGCTGCTTCTCATCTCCCCAGCTAGACAGGGCTACATCTCCCTGCTGGAAAGACTGGGGGTTTGTTGGTATCAAACATACTGTGCTCCTAATGAAAATATTGAAGGGGACACATAGATGTCTGTGTGTGCTGGATGAATATCTGCTGGAGTAAATCACATTCTGATCAAAGAAATTTCACCTGTATCTTTTCCTTCTCATGTAAATTGAGGTGCAGGGTTTTTTTCATGCCAGCTGCCTGGCACCTACCAGTTTAACATGAGGACAAGGGAATTGATTCTTCTAGAATCAAATTAATTAGACCACGTTACTTCAGTACCCAAAATACTATATAAATAATTTCTGCGTTGTTATGCCCCATCTCCACTACTAATGTTTGATCAATTCCCTTAGTTTCCTGCTACTTTTCTTTAAGGTAAAAGAGTCCCAGTGCTGTCTTGCAGTTCAATCTGGTCAAATTTGTCCTGTGATTGAATAAGAGACAGGGTAGCCAAAAGACTGGGCTAGTACATCCAGAATCATTAATTCAGTCAGTCAAACAAATGGGAGGTAAGAGAATAAGAAACAATGACCAATTGGTCACATGGCAGGGGATCTGCCCTGAAGCAAGAAACACACTGAGATCAGCCCCTAAGCTGGATGGTCACAAATGCCATAATGATTTCTTAGCATGGCCCTGGCTGTGGTAGCTCATGCCAGCCTGCTGAGCAAGCTTGGCCAGGCTTCTTGAGATTCACAGATAAGATTTATTCCTGAAGCCTGACCTACATGAGTGGGTATCTAAATGTGTGAAAGCTGTGATTTGATGGCAAGCAATGAAAGGTCATAGAAAAAGCAGGCAATGCATTTAAATCAAAATGATGAAGCTGGGTAATTTCATTAGCAACAGTTGTATTTACTGGAAGTCACAGATGGTGCAGTTTAGCTTATGGCCAATTTGTTAAGACAAAATAAGTATAAAGAAAGAAATATTCCAAGTGAGAGGTGGTTAAAAATTAAATAGGCACCAGATGGCTCAAGATTGTCCTTCATACAAATTTGGTGAAAGAAGACATAAACAATCCAAAAGCATTTCTGAATGGGACACTTACAGGCTGGCTAGGCCTTTGCCAGAGCTAGCTTTAAAAGCAGAGCAATTAAACTTCACTCACATTGTAACATCTGACATCTCAGAAAAATACTCTATGTGAACTCGTAGGTTATTTTCTAGTCTCTAGTTTCTCAGTTGAAACTGAGAAGCAAGGGAAACGGAGTAATCCATAATGGTGTCAACTTTCAGCTCCCATTGAAGTACCCTCAGCTTTTATTAAAAACAAAGAAGAAAACTTTTACTGCACAATGTGTATTTATAGGTCTAGATTTATGCATGTCAATACCCAAGTCTCTATGCTCAGAGAAATAGCATTACTTTCAGATCTTGCTTGCTTATGAAAAATGCTACTGATTGTTACAGGTGACTGATGGTAAACCAATGCTACAGCCCCAGGCTATATTCCAGAGGATACAAGTCCGTTTTCCAGGCTGCATCACAAATATTCTCCTGGCTCTGCAAACACTCAGCCCACAGTTATGCACATCACCTATACACTAGAACCTATGGTGAGCTTTGGGAGTCAAAAGTTGTTGATCTCCTTTGCAGTCTTTAGAGCTGCTAGATTGGCACTGATGCCTTTGAACTTGCTCTTAAAATAATTAACAGTAGTGGCTGCCCATATTTCTAGTTGAATAACATGATTGATACATATATGATGCTTGGATTCTGTTTTCTGCTCATGTGCATAACACAGCCTTTCTTACTCAGGGAGATGTTATGGGTTTTCTAGTGTTCATCTGGAAGTAGAACCCTGGGCAATACCAGTAAATGTAACAATTCAAAAAGAGAAAAAAGTAAAAATATTATAAATTACTTCAAGGAAAAGGAATCAGCATATTATTACTAAAATGTGCTCCCTGGCTTTATAGGGAGCATTTAATATAGGTGATGCCAGACACAGAGAAAAATCTCTTCAAAGAAAGCTGAATGTATGGAGCTGGTTTCCCAGGGGCAGGGGATAGGGGGAGGAAAAAATAAAGGAGAAGCAAAGGAAAACAGCCTTGAATGAGAGAGGCAGCTGGAGACTCTGATGACTAATTAATGAGCAACATACACTTAAGAGCTTTTACTCATCCTGCACTAGCTTTGCACATTTTCTCCTGCATGTTACATTCTCTGGGTATGAAAGCTCTGCAAGTGTTGTCTGCTTGCAGGGAAAAGGCTACCCTTGAAAAGATGGCTGTACTCACTGAAGGGAAATGAAAACATTTACACATGTCCTGGAAAAGCCTAGAAGAGTCCAGATGGGGAACATGATTTGAAGAATTCCACAATTAAATGCAATATTTAAAAAAAAAAATAAAAAAAAAATATCAGGTTGATCCAGGAATAATTTTCTCATGTGCCAAAGCAACACACATGCACCAACCACAGCCTTGCCAGGGAATATGTTCTGCTATCATAAAGATTTTATGTCTCAGCTGCCAGAGTTGCACCTATGAGCAGGAAGGTGATTCACATTCATGGCTTTGTGTTGAAAAAGGCCATTCAGGTTAAGGATTTTTACATTTTTATTTTAAGACAAAAATCCAAAAATTACTTTAGTGACCTTGACTAGAAATAGCACTTTTAAAACTAGAAATAGACTCTTTATTGTATGTAACTACAGTGCTTTCTGTGTGGAAGGATAAAGGAGGAAGGACAGAAAGGTAAGCTGGGAGGAAATCAGTCTCTCTAAAGTGTGTGTTCCAAAAACTTTTTGTGTTCAGCTGCTGCCTTTTATTTAGTACTGATCTTTGTAAAATGGTTACATCTCGGTGCTCAGGCAGTGGGGCTTTTGCTGTGTTTATGAGGATCTATTGCTTTCTGCCTGAAGTTAGACCTGCTCTGACTGTAGACAAGAGAAAGTAGTAATGGCAAACCCCAGCAGTGTTCACACTGGCAAACTCTGCCCCTCTGTGCCTCACCATCCTGCACACCTCCCATCACCCCTGCTGTTCCAGTAGATGTTCCCAGTCTATAAGCAGAGTTCTGTTTCATGCTCTTAGGAAAGTGAAAGTTGTGCTGAACTCACAATGAGCGTGGTCGCGGGGCTGAAGACTAACCCCAGTTACCAACATGATTTGTCATGACCTCTGTTTGAAGCTGATCACATTCCGTAGGCAGCCCCTTGTTGCTGATCTCCTTTGTCAGCAAAGTGTTGGGCCGGTAGCACAGGTGAAAAAAAGAAGGAAAACATGAATGGGTGATAAATGCCAAGATGACAAGTTTTTATCAATAGTTGAACAAATGCTTATGCTCTGAAACACACATCAGCTCCTTTTTTTCAAAAGCTACAGCACAGCAAGTAGAAAGCTTACAAATTCCATAGCAAGAAGAGTTAATTTTCTACTGGATCACTTTCATGATTAAGCAGGTCAGGTGTTAGTGGTTTTAAGAAAATATTGCTGGAGGTGAATTTAAACTCATTTATAACTCATGTGAATGATGTATTCTGCATATCAGCAGAGGCTTAGTGTTAAGCAGCTGGTAAATGCTGTTATGCAGTCTGTATCTAAGTGGTTTTAGAGGTGGTGATATTGTCGTGGCGTTCATTTGTTCTGCTTGCTCTATTAGAAATTCTGTATGCTTTAAATTGTGTGAAATAATACAGGACTGTTCTTGATGTTTTCATTTTCATCACTACATCTCTGATCATTGGAGGAAATGACTTCACTAACTTGTTTTCTTGGGCTGCCTTGAAGAAATTTGTTAGCTTGGTACAAATTTTTCTAGCAACCTCAGGCCTTTAACTCTTTTTATTTTGGAGGTTTTGTTTTCAAGTGTCTGTTGTCTGTCCCATAATGGGAATATTAGGTAGAACTCTTCTTGCAAAGACCAAAGGCAGACATAAATTCATAACTTTGTGCATTGCATTAGAAAACCTCTTCATAGTTTGTGGGTTTGCCTGCTAATGATCATGTTTGGAATGTGCAATCACACCTTGAGAAAAAGAAACCCCTGTCATTGTTGCAGTTCAAACTGTCTTGTGGGCAGTATCATAACAAGTCCCATTATTTGCCAGGTGAATAGAACTCCATTTAGATCTGCTAAGTGTGAGCAGCTGAAAAGAATCATTGGTCCAATTGATTATTCCCAGAGGTGTTTCCAGGCAGCATACCCTGGCAGAAGTTCCCCTGATAGCCAGGAGAAGGTTGAGAAGTGTGACTGAAGAGCTCTGTTTGTTATACAAAAGGTTTTTTTCTGATTACTTTGCTAACATATGGGATGTGTGCATGTAGCTCTAAGTAGCAGGGGATTTTGTATACATCTCATTTATGTGAGTTCTTCTCCAAGGAAAGCCTTTCCTGGCTAATGTTTAGTCCTGCACTAACTGTCCCTCTGCTCAAATATTCACTTGGAAGCCTTGTTCATTTTTGTGTTCCTGATTCTGCCGATACCAATTAGAGCCATGATGCTAAAGATTTTCTTCCCAGGGCACAAATTTACCAAAAGGTTTTGCTTTTTTTTAGCAGACTAGTTCTGATTCCACCCTCTGTGCTTTTCAGCTTTGATGAATGTTTTTATAGGGTTTTTGTTTCTGGAATCTGCTCAGTTTTACTAACCTGTAACATACAGCTTTCTTCTGTCACCAGGACTTCACCATCAGCAGAGTAATCTGTGAAATGTCAATTGTATTCTGAGTTTTCCATTAGTTGATTACTTGTAACTAGCTTTGTACTCAGCCTTTAATATTAATATATAAATAATAAGTGTCGAGTTAAGAGTTCAAATTAGCATACAGGACTTCTGAAAAGTTCACCAGGAAAAGCTTACAGCTCAAATTTTCCTTTCTCTAGGCCTGAGTCAAGCCTCTGTTATGGCCCTTCATGCATTGATGAACATCTTAGAATTGGCAGCCAGTTCAAAACTGGGGAAAATATGTGTGTATTTGTTTGGGATTGAAGACTTTGATAAAAATACACAATACGTTTCATAAATAAAAGCATATAAACAACATAAGACATCTTCCATAGTCCATAGAATACAGTATTTGAGGAATTACAGGAGCTCTTGGTTGGAGTTAGATTGATCCAGGAAAATAAAATTCTTATCAGTTGAAACCAGCTGGCAAGTTACAGGTGGGTAGAATAGGAAGGCAGTTCATGTTACAAAGTTTTACTGGCTGATACACTCTTGCTCCTGTGAATCCTACCTCTATCTTGGGAAGGTAGATGAGCTAAAGAAGCATCTGGATCCAAATTTTGGAGAGACCTTGTATACTTAAGTGCTATGTGGGGATTTGTGAAACCACCCAATGGATGACTTTCCAGGTCTATGTCACCATTTCTGTGCAACAGAAGAGGACATCTTGTTCCCCTCTGGAGACGTATGCATTTCGGTAGTTCACCATGATTTGATTTATTTTTTTTTTTTCTCCAGTTCATTCTTTTGCAAAATGAGAAGGTCAAGCTCATAATGACAAACTGTACAGCAGGAGTTTTGTGGCATTGGTAAGCTTTGGTGGTAAGGTTTGTAAGCTGGAAGATGCAGCAGCCAGTAGTTACAGACACAGCAACTGAGAACTGTCAGCCAGCCATGGAAATTGACATATAATACTTAGTGCTTTAAGAGCAATTTACATGTTCTAAGGACCATACTGTATACACACTAATTAATCCCTGATTAACTTATCTATATGTATTAGCCAATTAATCCCTAATTAGTTTATTTGCAGATTCTTTCACGTTGGGAACTAATTTAGATGACGCTTAAACCTCTTGGGACTTGTTCTGATCTCTCAAAGAGGTGCAAGTCAGGAGGATGTATAAATCCACTCTAATGTAGTCATAGGGATATATGAGTGAAAAACTGCTCCAAGAAATGTATAAATAGGCTCTTAGTGAGTTCAGAGAGATGTACTGTGCTATGGAAAGAAGCAACATCAAAATAATTATAATTAATTATCCAGTGTCAGTGGGGTTTGATGATAGAGTTCTGTTATTTTTGAAATTTGCTTCTGCAGAGGTCCACTTGTTACATGAAGTATTAGCAGGAGCCTGCAAAAGTTGCTACTTGCTCATGCACCCAGTGTGGGTAGAGGCCTCAGTGATGGAAGGAAAGGGAGGTAGAATAAAACTTAGAGCTTTTAACATGGGAACTTTGTTCTGGCTCCATTCATGCCACACAGCATGGCTGAAAATACCCTTCAGAGGGATACTTCCTACACACTTTTGGTCTAATCATCCCAGATCTTAAACTTACTTATCTTTTTAAATGATTGAGAGAAAAATATGTCCAGTTTTCAGGGTCAGCAAAGGCACTAACGTGTTTTACCACATCACCTGATCCTGTCTCTAAACTTCTGTCTGCATAAACATGAGGGGAGGGGTTCATATTCCCTGTTTTTTGAGGAAACAGCTACTGGTTTGACTGCTTCAGTGGTGTCCATTTCCAATCTTCTCCTTTATCAGGTGCAGAATAGTTTAAACCATTCAGAAGCAAACCCTCTGTAGTGATGGCACTGCAAAGGCAGAGCCCAAGTGTGGAAGCAGAAGGGAGTAGAAGTGTTCAGGCTTAGCTCCTGATGATTTCTAGAAGCATATTGCTTTGTGTCTTGCCCATGTATATCACTAAATATAAAATGGAAATACCAAGTCTCAGCCTTGGCAAAACTGTAGTCTTACCAAATTGTTGTGCAGTTTTATTTGCTGTGCTGTCAGGGGAGAAAAAAATCTGTTAGTTCTTAGAAAGTTATAAAGCTCCTTATTATTACTTTTATTGAATTAGTTAAATCAGCTGAAGCAGCTAGACTTCCACTTACTAAGAATGCAGAAAGCAGACTGCCAAATGCTCACACTGGCCCTGAAACTGATATTTTATTTAGGTGTCCTTGCAGCACAGAACTATCTGACATCATGTTTATAGCCTACATGCAACAGAAATATAAGAAATCATATACATCTTGGTAGGTAGTGTTCAGATTCAGTTGTAATAATTCACAGTGTTGCTTCAGGGCTTCCATATTGCTCTGGGCATAAAGCTGTATTATAAATTACAGCACACAAAGCTGAGTTTGACCTACCAGTTGATGCATAATAAACTGACTTAATTCTGAATATTAACTACATATTGTGGCCTAGAGGTTTTTTCTTCTCTAAGTGTAGTACTGAATTATACAAGAATCTTTTTCTCTTGGGTGAAACCTAAATATAAATACATTCCCAGTCTTAATACCACACAGAAAGGTACCAAAGGGGGAATATTTTCATCCTAAACATTTCTTGTGGCATCAGAAAATAATTTCTGAATATTGCCAATTACAGGAAGTAATTATCTAGACTTTTCAAAAAGTAAGCATCAGGAGCTGATGAATATCTGAGGGATTTTGTAGTCATCAGCGTGTGTAGAGTAATAGTCTGGTAGCAGTGGCATATTGTTCCTTGTTGAGTCCAGGCCTGCCTTACCAACATGTTTTAATGGATCCTAGCTCAGGTTTAAAATTTTGCCTTAGGCTGAAGTATACAAGAAACAATTGCAGCCCTGGTGAAGATGTCTGAAATCAAAAAAAGATTTGGTCAAACCATCTTGGGTTTTAGATTTGACTCGGAAAGTTTTTGCTATGGATCAATTATGCATGTTACTATATCCTGCTATATACTTCCCCACCAATGCAACTAGAGATTTATCTTTAGAGACTGAATAAAAATGTGCTATTTTACATGAAATATTGCTGTAGAAAGCTACTAACTAGTTCTTCAGGTTGCTTCACAACTGTTTAACAAAACGCAAAGGATTTTGCAAAACTATGGGCTCCTGTATTTTCTCATTAAAAAAAAATTCCTCACATTGTGCTAGAGATAAATGTGTACAGATTATGTAGAGCATTTTTTGTGAAACTCTTCCACATTTTCAGGGCTTTTTTCCAAAACAAGTACAAGAAAAGCACAGAGCACAGGTATTTTGCATCCTTTACGAACTGCATCTCATACAAAACCAGTTTTTGGTATTTATTTCTCTGTCTGTTAACTATGCATCAACATAATCAGGTTTCTAAGAACGTAGGAGACAACAGTATCATTTGAGGTGAAGACTGCAGTATCTTTAAAGTGCAGTAACCAGCAGGAATGCAGAGCCACAGCACCCAACAGCGTTTCCCATTACCGATGCATCACTGGTAATTCTCACCTCCAGGTTTAAACCCCTAGGTCTTGGTGAGCAGTCAGCTTCCTCTAGTTTTTTTGGTGTTTTGTAGTTTTTGGGTTTTTTCATTTGTCTAGTATTGCTGTTTAGAACCAGACACACTCTGCCTCTCTGCCAGCAGGAGGCACAAACTGAGCTCTGAACTGCATGAGCTGTGAGCACTTGTCTCATAGAGCACAGCCACCAGGGAAGCTGTGACCTATTGCCATGTCCAAATCTACCAGGTGACAGCATCTTCCCAGGGAATCTTCTTTAAGCCATCGGCTGTCCTAGAAAAAAATATTGTGGTAGTATAAAGTTCTTCAAAATCCTGGTTGGAAGATGAAAGAATTTCAGTGCTTTTTTTTTTTTTTTTTTTCTGCCAGCCCAAAAAGAGATGAGGAGAGGTTATTTTTACTTCTGCTGCTATCTGAACTTGAGGGAAAAGTGAATGTAGAGGAAGAACATGGAGGTGGTCTGCTTGGGATCTTTCCCTCTTCTGTTGCCTTTGCTGAAGAAGGAAGACTGAAAATTCTAGATCTCAAAGCCCTGTCCTCTAGGAAGGTCCATACCTGTGGCATCAGCCTGGAGAGGCAATGACCAGCTTTAGCAGTTTAATCCAAGGTAGGCTGGCCAGCATTTCTTTGCAGGTACAATGGCAGTTACTAACATCATCCACTTTTTGTTTATCCTTGCCTGAAACACTTCAGATGAAACGCAGGTGATGCAAATTCCTACTGAATGCTCAAATGCATTTGAAAAGTTGTGATTCAAGAGTACTTTAACCACCAAATCATCAGAAAATTGGTTTTGAGGGAAAAAAACACAAGCTCATTAAAAAAAAATAAATTGAAAATAGTCTTGAATCAGCTTTTAACTACTTAGTTCCCCTTACAATATTTGTCTCTACAGTTTCTCATAATATTTTATTCTGGAATTAAAACCTATTGTGATATTATCTCCTTTTCAGTAGAGTCCTGGTGAGAAGCATATGACAAACAGCAGTACCTCCAATCATTTCCAGATACACACTTCATCCATCATAAATATTTAAAATTCAGTCATTAATCAAAACAGCTGCATGCTTCCTTCAAGTGTTCAACCACTACTAGCTTGAGAACTCTGATTTTTTAAAACTGCAGCAGCCCATCAACTGGTTTTCATAGACTTCCTACTTCAGTTTTGTAGAAGGGAAAATCACAGGATACCTCTGTTTTCTAATATTTCTTTTAACAGCCCAGGTAACATGATGGCTGGAACTTCTCTCTAGGGATGGCACTCATTTGCAGCTACCTTTGGAAGCTGGATCTGGGTTTTCAGCTATGAATGAATGAAAGGTTCATGGCTTTGCCTTAAATTCCAGTTTGCAGCCACTCTTATTTTAAACCTGAAGCTTATGCCTGACAAATTTTGAGTGAAGCTCAGCAGTGACAGCAGGATAAAACTCTAGTGATGAGTTCTTGTCTTGGCATTTCTTGCCTGGCAGGGTAGAGTGTTGGTTTGTTCTTTTATTTATTACATGTTGGCAATTGCATTTATAAGAAAATAACAGCTGATATTTATGTGATATCTGAATATATATAGCTTGTTATACTCAGATTCATCTGTTTGTGCATTTATTTATGGAATGTTTGAGATGTGAATGTAGATGTTCCCTTTCAAAGACATTTCATCATTTAGGAAACCAGCCTGTCTACATAGAGAAAAAAATCTGTCATTAGTGATATCCCCAGCTATTGAAATGGAGAGCTGGTATTTCTAAACTTTAAGAATACAGAGGAACTGAAGAATTCTAGGCCATGAAGGATATTAGATGCATTACATGCCTAATTAAAAAATAGTAGTGACAAATTCTGAAAGGAAGATTGGATCATAACAATGGGATGTTCCTTGTAGGAGGGAAAGAAATTACCTTTTTCTTTTCAATGCACAGCATGTCTCCAGACCTATAAGCCAGACTCCTGAAATACAAATTTAGATACACAGGCATTGACAGAGATGACAGATTTTCACATCTGGAAAACTGGATAACAACAATAATTCAGTTTGTTTAGAAGGATGAAAATTAAGCTTTGAGTTCTGTTGCATGGCATGAACTCTAGATGAGCAGATACAAATTTCCATTTGTATGAGTCGACTATTTAAAAAATAATAATGAAAAAAAAAAAGGAAATACTGCTTTGTAGCAACTGCCTTTTGGTGAGTTCTAAAGATTCCTTAAGAGATGTCTAGATTTTATTCCCCTGCTGCTTGCAGCATACATCAGCTGCAGTGGAGTAAGTTATAAAATACCATCTGACTGAATGCTAATGTTTCAGAGCTAACAAGCAGTAGGTTATCCAATTTGTTGCATATACTGCACATGTGCACCTGCTAATTTGAAATGCTGATACACCAGAGAGAATCTAGGCTGCCCAAGGAGTCAGCTCTGACCCACTTCTTTGATACAGGACTTGTTCTGTCTTTGATATTAGCAAAGAAGTTTTCTATCCACTTGTAGTTTGAGCAGTAATAGCTTAAGGCCTGAACACTACCTTTGACTCCCACTCTATGGTGAGAATCCATACACCACACAAACACAAAACACAGTGAATATATAGACTTCAAAGGGAAAAGAAGCAAGAAGATAGAAGAGGCATCTTTCCCCCACTCCTCTGAGGTTAGAACAAAAAGTCATCTACTAAAGATGAGCTCACAAAAAATGTCAGGCTTTGTATATTTAAAATAGAAAAATGTGACATTTTTCCGAGATTAAAACATGTTAATGGGGAAAAATTGCAGCCATAATAAATATTGTATGAAAAGCTGCCAAGTAACAAAGCCTTGACAAACTCAGGAGAACAAGGAATTTCAGTTGATGCTGCCACTTTATTTTTGTCTTATGTTCTTTCTACCTTTTCTGTGTATGCAGAGCTCTTCAATGTCAGGATGAGTTTGTCATAAAGAGCATATTAACTTTGACATCACATTGATACATGTCTTCTAGAACAGTATGTGGCCCCCTGGTGCTGTTGTCATACAGCACCACAGTCTCTGTGCTCTCATGTGAGAACCTGTATAGCCAAGGGTGCTCCCTACACACATCTTTATCATTTGCAATATTTGACAGACCAAAAAGACTGGGGAAAAAATGGCTTGGAATTTACTGCCAATGATGATTAATCTTTTAAGAAGTAGCTTAAAAGTATGAATCCATTTTGAACTAAAAATGTGTTAACATAGATGAAATGAAGCAAAAATATTGAGAGCTATTAAAAGAGGTCAGACATTGCAGAAAGTTTTCAAAACCAAACTCACTGAATTACATCAGCTGAAGTTAAACTGCGTCTCATAAAAGCAGAAAATCAGGAATAAATCTTTGGACATTGCAATGAGGACAGGGAGAACTGACATCCTACATATGGGATATTAAAAACATTTTGCCTGACTGGAGTTTCCAGCTGGTTCCCTTTCCGTGGGCACGAGTGTACTATTGCTGGTGCAGTTGAGCAGGCTGAGTGTGGGCTGAAGAGGGAATTTCTGTTGTGCTCGTGATTTGGGCCTGCACAGGTTAGTAAAACAATCTGGCATGCATGCATGCATAAGGCAGGCTTGCTAAAGGTTTGGACACAGAAGATTTCAGGGTGCCACAGCTGTGGAATCTCTGGGGTCACTTGGTGGTTTGTCCCCCCTTGCCTGAATGCCCTTTCTCCCAGGTGAGGAACCTGTGCCAGGCTGGGACTACGTGTATCAGGAAGCTTTGTTTGGGTCTGAAAATTTGACTTGTTTGGGATTCGTGAGGCTGTTTGCCCTGGCCATGGCACGTGGCAGCTTTGACTCTTTCTTTCCTTGTGCATCTGCCATATAGATGAAGTAGGTATCAGAGGGCCCTCACAGCTGCTCAAGACTCACTGTTGATCACTCAAGTATTTCAGCAGGATAAACATTTTTTCCCCCCAAGTTCCTGGGTGAGTTTATAGGTTTCTCATTTACTCCTGAGGCCAGACCTCCCTTCTTTCTATAGATTTCTGGCTTCAAAATTACTATGTATTCATTTGCAAAACTCTTATCCCTAAATCCAGCAGACCAGTTTTACAGGAAATTGTAAAAGGTGATAGGAGAGAAATCCTTAGAAGGATGTTAAACAGAGGAGCTGCTCCACCTCAGGAAATCCCTCAGCTGCAGATAGCTGGGTACTCAGCTGCACTAAAAGTGCTGAAGAGAAGCCTCATGTGCCTATTCTGCATTTATACTCTCTCCTAGGGATCTTTGGACTAAGTGCAATTGCCTTAAGGTCAGTTATCTCTGATGCAAGAAATTCCTTTTGCCTTCTCCCATCTTGTTCAAATCAATTTCAAGGCAAAGCATGAGGAAGGCAAAGGAATTATTTGAAAGTGACTTTTCAGGAAGATGCCAGTGTAGCTAAAAGTCATAAAAATAACTTGCAAGTTGGACAGAGGCAGTTTTGCAATAATGGCAAGAGGCAGTGATGTTAATCAAAATAAATCTAAGGCTGTTCATCCTATTCTGTGCATTATTAAAATATACTGTTATTTTCACCTGAATCCTAATTGCATTTAGAAGAATTGCAATATTTTTCTTGAAAGCTCTAAGATACAGATGAATCTTAAGTTTTCTTATTCTTTATTAATTTGCCTTTTGCTTTGCTTCTTATAAAAGCTGTTGTGGTGGTGTGCTTTAACCAGAACAGCTAACTAAAAATGCATATTTACACTGCAGTGAACTGAAAAATGCAGTAATCCACTGACCAGAAGATACTGAAGATATGGAGGTTCAACTTGAAGGTGTAAAGAAATTGTGAGCAATTTTATGTTGTAGATATAAAAAGTCAGCTAATTTTTAGTTTTCTTTATCTAAGGTAGGATAGGGGAATTGAAGGGCAGAAGACAAGTAGCATAAAGACTCTTTGTTCTTCCTGGAAGTTTGAATCTGTAGCTCCTCCCAAAGCTTGTGGAAATGTTGTATTCCATATATGTGTGACTAGAAAAAGTAACTTTTACCCTGGCACTTGGTAAGTGATGATATCCACAGTGGTCTGAACTGTCCAGTTTTCTTCTGCACAGTGAACTTGGAATCCACATTTAAGAATTCCCTGTCTTTTGGAATTAAACTTGTAATAGTCTGCTCAGTGAAATGTAAAGCCATCATAATAGTCTTAAAATCCAAATGATCCCAATTCACCCCAGAATGGCTGACTGAGCAATTGTAAAGGCACTGCTCCTGTGTGTGAGGATTAGCTAAATTCTGCTAGGTTTATCCACAAAGCTGGATGAATCTGCAGTGTTGCTGTCCACTGCCTTGCTAGAAAGCGCCCTGTCCCACTCTCTGATTCTTATTTCTCTAGGATCCTGACCCATACCCTTCTTAAAATACCCTGCCAAAACCCCAGTGCAGTTTCCAGAGCTGAAAGAAAGAGCTGAAAGACTGTCTGTAAGCACAGCCATCTCTACAACACAAAGCAAAATTACTCTCTGTGTATGGTGGATCGTGTGCATTGTCTTAATAATAATTTCTCTAAGGAGAGATGCAGTTTGGCTGTGGGAACAGTGTGCAAGTTTCACACACCTGTACTTTTTATTGTCCTTCTGTTGGTGCATAACGTAAAGTGGTGGAGAACAGTCTGTATCAGGAAGACTGAACAAAAGTGTTGGAATCTGAAATATAGATAATTTTCTGTTCTTTATCTCATTGTGGACAGTTGAGCTTGTTACCCATATACAGAAATATTAAAACCCTATTTATTACAGCTATAAAGGTAAAACAGGGAAGAGGAAAGTGGAGAGAGAGAGAGAGAAAGAAAGAAATTATTCAGCACAGGCAAGGGAGCAAAGCCTTTTGATACTGTGTTTTCAGACTCAAAACTTAGATTAATGAGGACTGAGCTTCTTAGATTGCTTTGGAGTACTGCACGTGAACTTCATCTGAAAGAAAAAGGACACTTTCATTGTAACCTTCACTCTATACTTTTGAACAAGCTGCTTGCTCACAATGTAGAAAACTTCAAACTGTCTCTAAACATTACAACATCAGGCCAAACAAAGGAAAAATGACTTATTAAGGTGTTAGCACAATGTGAGTGACCTTGATGTGACATTTGTTTGGCATAAGAAATACCTCCAGCAGATGTGTAGTAGCTAAAACTATTTGAGAGACTTTTCTATAGAAGTAAACTGCTAGATCATTCAAACAATATACAACAGTCTCACTGCCCATGCAGGTTGCTGCAAAGGAATTTTTAGATATGCATGCATAAGAAAAAGGGGGTGTTTGTTCTCTTAGAAGTGAAGGTGAGGGGCTCTTCTCTCCTGACTTCCTCACTTTCTGCATGCTCTTGGGGAAATGTATTCTCCATTGATGTAAAATCTCATTTCTACTACCTGCCAATTGTCAGAGGGT
Source organism: Florisuga fusca (assembly GCA_038090715.1). NCBI lineage: Eukaryota > Metazoa > Chordata > Aves > Apodiformes > Trochilidae > Florisuga > Florisuga fusca. The sequence goes on along the minus strand of JAAWXA010000040.1, from coordinate 3,278,276 downwards.
TTTTTTGGGTTTTGTCATGTTTTGTGATTTGCTTAGCTTTTTTTTTTTAACATCCCATTGGTTTCAAAATTTGTCTCTGAAATGTTTTTGAGCATCCCACTGAGAAATAAGGCCAGTCTGTGTGTGAGGACAAAAACCAGCCTGCCCTTGTCTGAAGGGCATTCTTGCCCAAAGTGATATTTTATTTTTTATGTCAGGAGGATGACACAGCATAACCTTTGTGTTGCCAGAAAAAACTTGCCAAGGGACATAGTTTAGAACTGTGTAGGGAACTGTTTTCAGCAGTGATGGATTCAGTTTTGGAAGTGTCCCTCAGTGTCTCTGCAAAGGGGCAAAACCTGAGCTCTCGTTCTTCTGTCAGTGGATCCAGGCTGGTAGTGACTGGAGAGACAGAAGAACAATTGTTTCTGTGACCTGAAAATGTGTTGTGGACCCAAGAAACCCCTTCAGATTAGCATGTGTTTGGACTCAGTACATTCCTGTGAAAACTTCCTGGGGTTTGATCAATCCCTTACATTTGTATCTCCTGTTGAGGATCCTAGAAGTGATCAAGAATTTTTTTGTAAGTCTATATGTCCTGTGTTTTATCAAACCCTTGAAAAGGAAAATGGGAAGGAATAGAATGGCTATAACTTGAACCCATATAATTTCTTGTCTTGATCAGAATATTTTCTTTAATGAGCAGCTTGCTGAAGTCTGGTATCTCACAGGTTTTGCCAGCACCTTTGGGACTACGCTGTTGCCAGATGTATTTGCATATGAAAGATTTTCAGTATTCTATTAACACAGTAGATTTTTTTTCTCTCTCGCAGAAGAATGAGCAGATCACAGCTCACAAAACTCCATGCACCATAGCCAGCTATGGTACTGCCTTGAAATGAGTTCCATGTCCCACAGGCTGTACTATCAGGGCAAGTCATAGTATACTCTCCTTCCTGCTATAACTGGTTTGGCACTTTTTCAGTGGTTTCATGATTTAACTCTTCTGGTTGTGTTTATGCTTTGACATAACTGATTTTTCTAGGTTTATTTTATATTGTAGGCTCTTAAAGAGGAGGAAGAAACAGTCCCAACATTACCTATGTCAAACTGTCTGGTTTGTGAGAACCATCAGGAATGTTAAGGCCCTACCTAAACTGGTTATCATTTCTACCTGAAGATGAGGTGTTTTTTACTTGAATGTCTCAGCCTGCTAACTGGGAGAGGTTTCCAAGAGCCTTGCAACCTTAGCCCATTGGCCATACCAGCTAAAAGCTGGAGCTACAATTACAATTAAAAATAAAGAAGCGACTGGAGAAGGAGAGGGGCAGGTTCAATGTTACATCTGTAGTACTGAAACAGAAAAGCATTGAATCAGTACCTGATAAACATTTTTAAAAACATGACTCTCTGTACTCAATTCACACGACACATATCTTGATTTATCTACTCTTGGCATGGAGGGAACTGCATCTGAAAGAAGCCTCAGACTCTGAGATGCCTCCTGACACTTGAAGTCATGTTATTATCATTAAGTGTCCTTAATTTTCCAGCATGGTGCCCTTGTTCTTTTATACTAGAATTACAAACTTCCCCAAAGCCTTCTGTGTGGCACAGTGACAATCATCATTCTTACAGCTTCCCTCTTAGAGGCATTAAGGTTATTTTTATTTTGCTAACAGAAAAGTCTGAGATATAGGAGTGAGAATCTGACGAAAGAAACCTGTGGCAGAGGCAGAAACAGAGATTGTAGTCTGTGACATCACTGGTGTAGGATGAGTAAAAAAAATCTGTTTCTAGCAGTAAGGCTCAGGCTGGTTTAACAATGTGTGTTACTGCCCATCAGCAAGACTTCTATCTACTCACCCATGGCTGAAGGCTGTCCTAGGCCAAGTCTGAAAACACCTTGCTCTGGAGTTAGTTCTGGTTTCCCCCTGACATTGTATCCAAGCTATTTGAATTTTCTTAAGTTCTTGGCCATCATCCTCTGGAAGTATGCAGTACAACCTAACAGTAAAGGAAAAAGGAAATGATTCTGCTCTAATACATTTTGAAGAACAGTATAGCTATCAAAAAGTCTTCTTATCAGGCTGCTGTTTACTATGGCCATAATACAAACATCTCTTTGCAATTAAGTTGTCTGCAGATTAAACCCCCCACTCTTTCAGCTCCATATCTGGCAAGGATTTTCCAATGCTCCTCATCATGCTTAGTGTTCACCACTCATAAAGCATTCCAACATGTCTTCCTCCTCTCTGAAGTGAAAAAAGCCAATCCAATAAGAAAAATCAGATTTCTGAACTGCATACTTAGAAACACTTTTTTTTTTCCAAATTTATTTTCTGTATCATGTATTTTGCATCTTAGAGGTTTTAATTTTTTTTTGAGGGTGGGGGATTGTGACTCCATTCATTTGCCTTCAGTGCTGTACATGTCTGTCATGATGTAATGTGGAGAGTGAAAGATGCTAACATGGTTCAGATTATTCCTTCCAGTGTAGAGTATTTGGGACTTAATTGCATTTGGATCTGATGTTTTACAATGTTGATTGCTCACCAGGCTCCCTCTTAAGAACTTCATACGCTCTCAGTCATAATTAACCTAAATAATTTCCTGTAATCTGTGTGTAACTCTACAGCTCCATTCACTTTTGATGGAACAGAAGGAATCTGGGTGAGAGCAGAATACTTGAACATACTGGAAACCACTTTAGGAGCTCAGTTATCAAGTTAGTGATACAGCTTCTTAGCTGTATGTGGAGGAGCAGATCCATTTCTGTCATTTGAATGTAAAGTTAAACCTAGGATATAAGATTTCACTTTCCAAATGTCATTGCTGAGGTGTGCAGCTCAAGGAGGAGTTGGGGATATAATGGCAGCTTTTCTCTACCTTATATATTACGATTTTATAGAATATAAGATTTCTAAGAAGGGATTCAAAGTATCATGAACACTGACATTATTGCATAAGAGTTCTCTGTTGCTTTTCTCAGGGCATTAAGAGGGAGGCTGCACTATTGTTCCATTTGTAAATTATGATGCTGCAATACTCATTTCCTGCTTCCATGTTTAGGTTTTTTTAGACTATTTCTCAGCTTGTGAACTGTCTGTATTTAAGCTGATGCTAGTAGAGGAACTGTGAGAGTTATTTAAAACTCTTCAGCTTTCCAGCTTAAGTCTTGTAAGACAAGTATTTGAGATCATGGGCATATTATCAAAATGGCCAAGAAACAAAGCTAATTACAAGACCTGATCTGACTCCCAGGAAACCTTGTGCTGTTTTTTGAGTTAAATCTCAGTGGCTGAAAGTCAGTGGTTGTTTGCAAGCTGGAGAAATAATATATATCTTTTTTAATCTGCTAAGAAAATAACTGAAATATTTTTGTGACATCTTGATTCAAAATCTTTTTGCCAAAATGCACTGACCTGTTTGATTCCTTTCACTGTTCTGTGGGTCTTTTTGTTTTGTATTTCAGGTAAAACATTAGTATCAGAGCATCTAGTAGTATGAAGATCACGTTACAAAAATTGTACCCTTAACTATGCAGAAATCAAAGAGCAATTATTTAATTTTAATGCTGCTTGTGTCAAACTCCAAGCACAATCTTCTTGGCTCCAGCTGGGGGAAAGGTAAGTCACAACTGTGTTCAGTTCCTACTGATCTTGAAAGTTTAACTTCTTACAGCAAAACATGGAGTGATTCACTGAATTTAATCTATTAGTATGTGTCTAGTGATACCTGAGTAATATCTGAAGAGCTGAAATAGCACTATACAGATAAATATGAAGCATGAGAGGTAAGTGTAGCTACTGAGAGAAACATGAATTGTGTTTAACAGTTATATCTATTAAACCTAGGTTAGTGCCTGGATTTCTCTTTGTCAATTAAATATTTTGTTATAAAATTCCTCTTAGACTGGTTGCAAGGATTCTAGTACCCTTAATGGCCCCAGAATAAATTACATGCTGGTAAAGCTTGAATGGATGACCAAAACATGTTCCTATTCACAAAGAGCGTGTTCATTACCAGACTTAGGGGAAAGGAAGAGAACTGTGTCTGCATTGATGGAGATACTCCTTGCATTCAGATTATACAATTATTGTATACTTTAAACATGACAAGGTTTGCAGGAGCCTCTCCTGTATTAGTCCAGTTAGCATAGCTGGAAGAGGAAAAAAGGCTTTTATGAAAAAACCCTCTAGGTTTCAAGTTCTTTTAGCTGCTCTAGTAGAAGATAGATACTACTTCTGTCTTGTGCCATTACTGTCCTTTATTAAGGAAAACATAGCAACTTGTTGCTGGATTCAGAACTGGAGAAGAGCTGGTTATGCTTCATGTCAGTAATCACAGGGACAGACTAAGGGCATCAGGAAATGTGTGAATCAGGAAACTTTGCTTCAGTTCAGTGAATGCGATGAATCCAGTCAGTCAGTGATTCACAGAAATATGGAAAATAGAAATATATGAAGAAGGATCTCATGTGAATTACTGTGATGTACATAGTGGGTTTATCACCTCACACTGTGTGCACCTTGCAAAACCTTAGGACCATATGAAATCCTCGAGGAAGTACACTCTCACATGGTCAAAGTACCCCTTTCAACAGGGTTGTGGGAGGCCAAAGCTGACTGGGTCTTTGAGAGTGGTAGGGATAATATTTCTGTTAGTTCATAGGATTAACAGAGCAGCTATTCCCCAGCTCATGATATAAAGTACCCGATTTCTTCCACATGCAGTCTTACAACTTGCACAGGCTTTGCCTAGAAATGAGTGTTCATGTTTGCTGTTCCTGCTTTGGAGGTATAGAGTGTCTGTCAGAGTAGTTCTTACCTTACATCTGTCACTTGAGATCTGGAGCTAAAATCCTAAATTTCTGTATTTGTATGTACCCAGCAAGCCACAGGACTAGTGGCAGGCCATGATAGCATGAGTATGACCATGGCTTTGACTCTCCTTCCCCTCTTCCTCTTCTCCTTCTATCTGATCCGTCCCCATGTCATCTCCCCCCTTCCCCTGTCCCCCCAGTTGCTTGTCTCAGGACCTTGCAGGGAAATACTGTGGTCTAAAAAGCTTGACTGAGTTGTGAAAAGCTTTTGATTACCTGCCACAAGTTACTTGTGTCTTTGCAACTCCTGCATGCTCCTCTGGTTATTTTTACTCACAGAGTGTTTTTTTCCCCCATTCTTCAGCTGCTGGGCAAGATGGCGTTCATTTGGCTTCAGTTCTGACAAAAGATAAATGAGCTTTGGGCCCTCAGTGATTCACTGTGGCTGCCAGGGGGTTCCAAAATAGCAAACTATTTTTCATAACTGCAATGTGATATGAAGTGAGTTGCAGCAGGTGCTCTAACATATACTACAGCCGTCTGTGGAGAGGGGAATTCATTAAGTTTCCTCATTTGTCCAAAAAAAAGTCACCTTTCTGAGTGGCTTGCATTCTGTCTTTGCCAGCTGAAGGTAGACTCTCCTGAAGCTGGACAGAGAATGGGTTTTTTGGTTGTGTAGCAAGTACATATGGAAATGGTACTGTGAAGTTAATTTGTTCATCCTCTGAAGAATCATCGCTTGCTAGATCCATCATTTACTTTTCCATGCAGTGTAATTTGTTTTGCTGTTTCTCTCAGGGATACAGACAGCGTGGATCCGTGATTTTTTGGCCTGCATCTTATTTCTAATTGCATCATGGTGTCTTTTGAATTGATAGATTTGCTTCAAGTAGAACTTTTAATTGTAGTCCAGGAAAAAAATCAAGCATTTAAGAATTGTCGGTGTGGTCATGAGAGAAAGCTTCCTTTCTTTGGCCCACCATGGAGAAAACAAGTAATTTGATGGGCTTGGGCAGTTTTTGTGTGAGATCCTCTGTTTTCTAGTAGAAGTGAGAAAAACTGCTCAAAGGTATCAGAGCATGTCCGACGGATGCAAACTTTTGGGTAAGCCCATAAAGGAGTTCGGAGGAAGGGGCTGATTGATACCCAAGTGGGGCAATACCAGTTGGCTCTAAGCAGAGGATGCCCCTTTGGTAGTTAGAGCCACCACCTCTCCTTCCTCAGAGGAATGGAGCTGGTGACCAGTGAAGGGGTCAGGGTAAGAAAATGGAGAGAAAAAAGAGCTGTGCCTTCAAGGCTTCTGAGGGAAACTGCTCCACAGCCTGGAATACACAGCTGGGAAAGAGGCCACTGAGCTGAATGCAGTCACAGGCCAGGGCCTTCTGCCTCACCTCCCAGAGGTGTAAAATGGAATGCTAATGCTGATGTAATGAAGGGTGTCTTGAAGGCCAAGCACAGATCTTTCACAAGTCCCTACCTGAGATCACAGTGACATAAATAGGATTCCATGTAACCACTCAGGTCCTGCAGAATCAGCTCTTCAAGAATTTATGGTTGTATAATTGCTCAGACATGGAAAATGTAATAAATATTAATGTTATTCTCAAGGAACAGTTTCCAAAGGAGAAATGTGCAGATAAATTTAAACTTATGCATATTTTAATCCATAAAATATACATTTTTCTTAAAGTGCTGGAGTACTTAAATCTTACACATAGCCGGAGATTCTACACAAAAATTTTCATATAGAGTAAGATCTATGTGGCCATATATATTACCTAGGAGTCCAACACACAGCATCATGTTTACAAGTACATCTTAACCAAAACTTATCTTTCTTCCCTGAAATATGTAGCACCCAGATAAATAAATAAATTAGAGGACTTAGATGCCCCTCTTGTGTTGCAGACACCAGCATGACCCGTTCTTGTGTGGCTTGGGGTTCATTCCTGCTGCCTGGCAGGAAGTCAGTGATCCCAAGGACTTGCCACAACTCACCTCATAAAACCTTAATAAAATGTATCCCCTCTGCTGCAGTTGGGTATGTAATGGATGGCTACACCTCACCCCGTGGACTGAGCTTCCAGAGCATGCTTTGTTCTTTCTGTAGGATTTGTAGTATGATTTTTCACTGCAAAATTTGGTCTCAGTGGCTTTCTTTTGCTGAGGAGTAATGTAGAAAAGATGCTACAGACTCACTGGCAGGGAAACTGAATGTTGTACGAATATTTGTAATATTTGTTATCATTCTTTGCCTCTGAAGGGGGTAGGAAAGAAACCCCTGTTACAGATACATCACTCTTGCCCTTTCAAGGAACAGCAGTACAATCAACCCTTCTAAAATCCCCAAAAGCTAAAAGTAAAGCCAGGAGACAAGACTTCATTTCCGTTATGATTAATATAAAACAGATCTTAAAAAGCTTGCTGGAAGGGGTGGAGGTGAAGACTGATGTCTTCAGGTTTCTATTTCATACTGTAAAGCTCAAGGAAAAAGGAAGTTAGAAAAGGAGCAAAGCAGAGCAACCAAAATACACCCATTAAGTGATCTGTGGTGTAACGTTCATTCACACCTTGAATGCAATCAGATAGAGTTTCTTACAGCACCAGACACTTTGTTACTCAGTGATTGTATTTGATTGATGCTGACTTCCTACCCGCTGTTACCTTCATTTGTAATGGAAAACTGAGCAGCTCACAAGACAGGATTTGCCCTTTTGTAGATAAAAGAGAGGGAGAACAATAAAAATAATGTTTGGTTTCATATTTGCCAGTTTATGTCTGTATCTGGCTGAAAACAGGATTTTTAGTGCATGTTCAAGGCCAGGTTCCAAATAGTACAAGGAATCAAGCTTCTTGAATAAGGGAGAAACCTTGGATTTTGAGGAAATGCTGTTCTTAGCAGAACAGAACAGTGAGCTCAGCTTTTGACTCACAGTTCTCAAGCTAACTGCTCTCCAGTTCTCCAGGAACACAATTTTTGCATCTAATACAAAGTGTAGAAACAGCTTTTTGGACAACACCCCTAAGTGTTTTGACCAAGAAGATCTGCCTAGTTTCTTCTGCTCTGATTTGCAATGTGAATTCCAACAACAACAACAAACCAACCCAAAACAAAAAGCACTCCCCCCCCAAAAAAAATAAAAAAAACACCAAAATAACCCCCCCCAAAACCTAAACCTTTACTTTCTGAGGTAAAACAAGAAGTTGGAATTCCAGAGCAGTGTTTACAGCCATGTTGGAAAGAGAGGACATTTCTCTGAATTCTCTAAACAATTTTCTTCAGTAATACCTTGAGATCTGATTCAACTGTGTCAGGTGGACGGATGTGGCATTATGGAATAATATTTTAAAAGAAATTTTGCCCATCAGTTTTGCATGCTCACTTCTAGTTTCTTCTGCTATACAAGTGGGTAAGTTAGAATTTTGTACTATGCCATATGCAGAAAACAGAAATTAAATCATATTAAGCTTTGTAGCCACTTATTCATTTGGATACTTATGAAATTGGTATGTAGTGTTTTACTTGCACCTTTTTTTTTTTTTTTTTTTTTTTTTTTTTTTTTCTAAAAAAAGCTAAAAAATCCCAACCCAAACCAAAAAAACCAACCTGGATTAAGCTTTGGGGTTTGTAATAACAGGTGCAGGCATGGTTAAGAGATGTGGAACATTTATTTATCTTCTAATGACTGCTCCTAAACAACCTAAAGCTTCTGATTTTCAGCACAAGCCAAACAGAAATGTTATGCCAACAGATCAATGAGGAAGGGATGTTGCCACTTTCCCTCAGAAATTCAAAATAAGCGACTTAGGAAACATAATGAATTTTAGTTTGGGGCACCTTGATTACATTTCCATCTCTTTTCACAATATTTCTGTAAACCCATCTCTGGTCTCCTGTTAATGTTGTTTCTTTCTTCCTTTTTTTTTTTTTTTTTTTTTTTTTGGGGCAATTCTTATCTTTCTAAACTCTTTTTGTGCAAATGTTGTTTTAATTTTCTTTTTTTTTTTTTTTTTAATTTTATTAAATACATTTTTCAGGAAATAAGGGGTTTGCTAGGTCATAATAGGTTTAACAAGGCAGTAGTTTTCCACCTGGGCATCTCAGCTGTTACTGTTGTCTCCTTACCTAGAATCTGCAAAACTGCTACATTCCCTAAATGGCTGTCTGGTATTGGAACCGAGGTAGATTCCTGCTACTTCTTTCTTCAGGCATCTTTCATTCCTCTTAGAGAAAAAGTCCTTTTCTGACTCTCCTCCAAACAAGGAAATGTCTGTATGCATAAATAATTTGTCCCTTTTTTTTTTTTTTTATGTTAGATGTGCACTTTTCTTTCAATGATTTAATGCTTCACATGTATTTATAAGAAAAAGCTTTTTAAAGTTTCTGTGCTCCTTTTCCTAGTTTCGTATCCAGCAAAGTGGATGGGGATTGGACTTGATGATCATTTGAGGTCCCTTCCAACCACCAACGTTCTGTGATTCCGTGATCCCTGATCTCATTGTAGTTTGGGGTGCCCATTTCCACAGAGCAATGTTAGTGGCTCTGCAGAGCACCTTCTTTTCTTCTCCCTGGTGGAGGGGTGCAGAGGTGTGGGTTCCTGTAGAAATTGGCTTCTCTAACCAGCAGAGATCTGGCTAGCAATGCTTTCTAAGATTTAGCAAAATCTCAGAGTGGTTGTAATGCATTGTGTGTCTTGTGTGTGTCTTCTAATCTTGTGGATCACAAGATTTTGCTTTAGTAAGCCACTTATTACCACTGTAGCCCTGGCAGAGCCCTGGCCTCTGCTTCCCACCTATTCCTCTGCCTATAACCTTTCAGAGGAACATACATCATAGTCTTATTTATTGTTTCAGAGTAAGAGACACATCATTTTCTGCACCCAGTTGTGTTCTTAGATTGGAAACAATGCCACCTGCAGCTTTAAACACCCTCCTTACTCATTATAATAACATCCTTAAAACCCAGTCATTTTGAGTGTTATCAAAAGATGCTATTCTAGAGATGCCTGCTGTAGTTAATGTTGCATCAGCTTTTTTTATTTTAAAGACATTTTTTGTAGGCCTATCACCAGGCAATAAAAAATTAAAGAAACTCTGCCAGGCATTGCAAAGCTTCTATCAATAGGAATATTGCATCTTAATTGTTCGAAATAGAAATTAATGTTATGACTCAGGGGATGTAAATGTTAAGCAGTCTCCTACAGTGCTGGAAAACTAACCAGAACAGAGTGGTGTTTGTATTGTCTGACTTGACTTTTGCCTCCCAAATAGAGAGATGTACTAGAAAGCATATAGTAAGAGAAAGAAATTGCCAAGAGGGCTAAAGCAGATCTGTGAGAAATTTCCCAGCCTTAGTTTCTGTGAATTACACTGGAAAAGGATGCAAGTCAAACCTAACCTGATGAGTTTATTTCCACTCTCTTTTGAATCTAATAGTAAACACAAGAGTTGTTAATGACATTGCACTCAAACAAGAAAGGTGTTTGACAAGCAAGCAGAAAGGCCATTACAAATAAATCAACTCCTTTCCAAAAGCTTTGTGGGCAATTGTCCTTTAGCTGTAAAAACAAAGGACAAGCCTGACATCTATGAGTGTGCATGTGCTGTATGAATTGCCCAGGTGCTTCTGTCCATCTTTTTTTCAAAACTAAGGCTCAGACCCCTTTTGTTCAGGACACTTGGGCACTCCTGGCTGATAGGTTTCCTTACTAATATGTATTATCTGACCAACTTAGGCTTCATGTCCTCAAAAATGTTCTTCAGAATGATTGCATAGAAACTGATGTGTAACTCGTTGCTTATTTATTTAGAGCATTTAGGAAGAGAAAGAAGGTCTAGTGCAAAATCTGGATTACTCCGTTTTTCCATGAATTCCATGGCTGTGTCTACACTTCTATGCATAAAAGGGTAGTGTACCACAGCACATGCCACTTTTCTGCAAGACAGATGGGAATATTTAGAAAAGTAGGAAAATGTTATGTTATATGGGACCCTCCTTAGTTATTAACATCTCTGTCTCTGGATGACTGCTGAATTAGGTCTTTTGGAGGGAATATGCTGAAGCTAGAGTCAAAATACTGTGGAGCAGGAGGTCTAGCCTTGGATATTATGCTGGAATTTCTTTTCTGCTGGCTTTCCTGTGATTTTGAAGACTGCACCTTCAGTTAGAAACTTCTGTCACACTACTTGAAGATACTTTTCTTCAAAGCCCTCAGAGCTCTTTCTGCAGGGTAGAAGGGGCTATGGATTCTCAGAGAAAGACTTTTACCATGAAAGACATCCTCCACAGAAGTCTCTGCTGGCATATCTTGAGGAGCAGGCTGTCTTTTCAGTCATTTCTGCCTCATCAATCTGCATTGTCTAATTTGGAACACTCAGGCCCAAGTTCCCAATATTTTCCAGAAAATGAATGAAAGGATGAGACCACTGTTTGTTCTGTCAGCTCTACTTTGCAAAGGGCAATTACATGTATAACCAATTAGTTTTGGAAATACATTTGTAGCACAGTTCTATGTTGATACACACATCTCTGTTATATCTATTGCATTAGTGCAGTGTCAGAGAGTAACAGTTGGTCCGTACTTTATTTTTTGAATAAGATTCAGGTGTTATAAAAAGCTTTTAAACTATTAATTTTAATTTTTTCACAGTAGAAATGTGGTTTCAACAGAAGTAAAAATCACCTTTGGCTAGCAGGATGATCGTATCAAAATGAAACTGTTGTTCCTTAAGAATAAACTGTGCAGCAAAGCCAGTATTACTTGCTGGATTCATCTCCAGAGTATGAGCACATTCTAAGCTGAATATGCATTCTGAACTTCCTTTCCCTGTATGTCTTAGTAAGGAATGAGATACATGTGTTGCATACAGAGAAATACACTGCAGGGTGATACAGTCTCATCCTTCAGTCCTCAGCTACAGCAGCATAAACTCCTCTCAATACCCAGCAAATGACAGAGTCCAGTGAATTAGAGATTATTTGGGGTCAAAGAACTGTTTCTTTAATATCATGATGGTTCTCTTTGTTCTCAGCAGATGAAGTATTAAATATGAGAGAGACACTACTGCTGAGAAGTGGTGTCCAGCCCCAGCGATGAAACACTCTTTTGTGGAATCCCAATATTATGCCTGTTAGAAATCTCTTTTCTCAGCTATAGTAGCTGATGGCTCCTGGTTTTACCTTTTGGCAGCACCCAGAATGTTGCTGTATTAGCTATAGCCCCTGAATGTCAGAGTAATCCAATGGGAGGGTTGTTCTGATTGCTTGTCAAAATAAGGCAGAACATAAGAAAGGGCCTTGCAAAAGATTCCCAAGGATCTGTGTCTGGTTCCATTATTCCTCCAGTGATATCATACATGAAAATCCAGACCTCAGAGACATTTGTGCTCTCTGGGTCTCTGTTTATCCTCCCGTTGTGTCTGGGTAGTGGCCCTATCAGAAAAACACTGTGGCATTTGTGCATTATACTGGAAAAATCATAAGTGCTCCTACAAAATTACTTTTCCATATCAAAAAATCTTTGTTTCCACCCAGAATTATGCAGCTGTGAATATTCAGTTGTTCTGGTGCCAACTGCCAGAATAATTTGGTCCCCATATTATGAAAAGTGAACTCAGGTGTGTAAGCTTTTTGAGAGCTATTTCAGCTTCTTCAGGAGTTTTCTTTATCTGGGGCCTGTATCGGTTCTTTTGTCAATTCTGTGGCTTGCACAGATTAGTAAGCACACATACAGACATACCCCAGGTTCTGATCCCTGATCCTGGAAACTGTATTAGTAAAAAAGCACAGTAATAAACCTCTGAATGAAGGAAAAAACAAACCACAGCAGGAGTTTGCCACTAAGGCTACTGACGTGTCATGTATTTGAAGCATTTTAAGGGAGCCTCATCTTCAAAAACTGCTGAACCTGGAAACACTGCTCTTTATGTGCACATATGCCTGCTTTAGCTGCACATAGCCTGGTGCTTGTCTGGTCTCTGGTGACTTCTAAAAGTTGAAATGTAAAGAGTTTGTACATTTATTTAAAAGGATACCGTTCCCATTCTCTTCCTGCACATTTCTCAGTAAATGACAAAACAGAGGAAACTGAGCTCTGCTAGATCTATTTTCACTTCTGTGTTCTTTTTAAATTGAATTCATTTCCCAAGTCCTACCCAGCACTACATAGAAACTTGGTAGCTTTTGAAATATTGGTCCTGAAATAGTCTCCCTTAATCTCAAAGCTACTCTACTAATAACGCTCCAAATGATATAAAGTAGAAATGCACAGTATAGTTTATTGTCATGTGTTCCTCTTTTTTTTGCTTCTTCTTTCATATCCTATTTCCCTTTGAGGTTTTATACTCCTGATAATTTTTTTTACCATCCCTCTGCACTATAGGATGTACAAAGAAGTTTTTCTTATTAGCTTTACACAGAAGTGATTAGTTAAGCTCAGTAGAAATTATGCTAGGAAATGTAAACAAGTGTATGTGCTTACGTTGCTCTGCTTTCAGTTGGACTCTGACACTCTCTGTCCTTGTCTCTCTGCCTTTCTCCCCTTCTAAGTGAGTGTTAGAATATGTGAGCAGAATCTCTGAATTCAAGTGAAAATGCTATTACAAAGAATGCTGAGCAAGAAGAGTCAAAGCGGAACACTTGGTTTTAATGATGTTTTTGATCTCTTGCTGAATGCTATCTTTTGAAAGAAAAAATTGCAAATATCTGTTTGGGTAAAAAAAATGCTCTCTTCTTCAAGAAATATGTCTCATTGTTCAACAGTCAGTTTCCTAGAGTAATTTCCTGAGCCTACTTTGAGCTCATCATATGGTAAGTTGGACTGCAAAATGTGAGTGTGTGTGGTTTTGTCAGATAACCTGAAGGGGACTGGAAAAAGGTCTCCCATGATGAGCTCTGGCAAAATGGCTGGATGCATCATGTGAATGAGTGCTTTCTTTTCTGCCCCTGTTCAAACCATGCCATGCAAGCTGCTTTCAGAAACAGGGAATGAAACTGGACTATTTGTCTGCTCCAGAATAGCAAACTGCGTCTCCATACAGAAATGTTAGATCTGTTTGTTTTTTCCTGTCTCTCTGAAAATAAACAGTGTGGTGATGCTGACTTGTTTTAAACAGTTCTGCTGCCAAGTGGCTTTGCAAATGAAACATCAATCAGGCTCACATTCCTGCCTATATAATTTTTCACATGCATTTTGTTAGTCACTTTGTTCCTTAAGCTTGATTTTAAAAGCCTTCCATAAGAGCCTGGGCTTTGCAGAAGAATTGACCCTCTGAAATCAACTTAATTTTGGCTCACAGACAAAATGTTTTTGCAGGGCAAGTGCTGCCCTCATTTCTGCCTGTGCCACCCTATGACTTTCCCAGAGGTTGTGCAGGTGTAAGTGCTGTCAGAATTTGAAGCCCATGAGGCTGCACAGCTGGTCCAAGAACCTGAGCTTAGCAGTGGTGGCAGTGCCTTTTTGCTCTGCTGTGCTGTGTGGTTAATGCAAGCCTCTGACTGAACAGGGATTCAGGTCCCTGCTCAGTTCCTGAGATGCTCTGGTGCAGGATTGTCCTCCAGCAACACATGAACCCAAGGATATAGATAACTCCCTGAGACTCGTCTTGGATCGGCAGCACTGTAATGATGAAAGGCAGCTGAAATCCTAATGTAAGCAGAGATGAGACTGAAAATCCACACAGAGATGATCTGTTGAGTAAGAAGGTGCCATCTTCACAGTGTCACATCTCAGGAGTAGAAGCGCATATTAAATATATCAAAAGCTACAGGAAAACAACACCTGGATATGTAACAAACTGACAGATTTATTCTGGGATGACAGCATTATGGATACAGAATCTTCCTTGCTGTGTCTGTGATGTTTTCTTTTAGCATTCTCTCATAGCTTGCCTGGTATTCTGGGCAAATCTGTGAGAAGGTCCTCATTTGGCTGTATTGGATTTTTTTCCTCCCAAATGCAGAAAACTCCAATATTTTTCAGTTACCTTTTAAAGATGTTTTAAACTTGGTTCTTTTTTTGCAGTAAATATACATTACCACAGCTACAGGCAACACAAACATTTCTGAAATACTTCTGGCCAGTTTTCTTCTCTGGTATGTTACTTTGAGATGGCCCTATCATGCCTCAGTCTGGATCTCATCAGCTGGCTGCTTTTCTGATGCAAGGTAGCAGAGGAGATGGAATTTATTAACTAGTCCTAAGGGCCAGGCAGCCAAGCAAGGCTACTGTCGGCAGGGATTGACAGGTAGAATCAAATCTGAATTTTTCATTATTCCAAACTAGAAATAAAACAAAAAAGGGTTGAAGGCTTTTATGGGGGAAAAAGCCCCAACATTATGTCCTAGAGATTTCCCTCTCTCCCCCATCCCTTACTATTTCTCATGTCTCCTTATTCGTAGTCTCAGAACAGTGAGCAAATACCGATTAGTAGTTTCTGGATGTTTCCCTGGTCTGTAAAATTCTTCCCTTCATGCTTCCTTAATTTTTCACAAAATTTGCACTTTTTCCAAGCACTTTTTTTCTTAAGTTGAAATAGTTAAGCAGGATGATTTTCTGTAAATGGAAACATCTTGCTTTCCATGCTGTATTGGTGTAAAAAAGAGAGAAAGGAACCCAGACCTGCTTATTTTTCTTGAAAGATAACAACAAGCAGCAGCTCTGTGCATTTGCTGGTTTCTCATGTTCAGGCTCCAAGGCCCAGCTGTGCACTTGAACAGCTGGTAGAGATGGAAGAAGCAGGCTGGCCATTCACCACTAATCAGTGCCTTAGTTGCAGATGTTTGATGTTGTGACTCTGAGCATTTTCACCACTGCTCTCTTTCTAGAGCGATTTGAAAAATTTATGCAAAGTATTGCTCACTAGATAGCCAACCTTTCAAGTGTATTGAATTTTGAGGATTTTCATGGGTTTTGCAGAAGCAGGAACCTCAAATTAAACTTCTAAGTCATGATTAAAGGACTTTGATTGTATTCAGCAGTTCACAGGGAAAGTCAGCTGAAATGAGTGGGAACAGCTAGACAGCAGTTTGGTAAATGAGGGCCATTACTTAAGGTAGGATAGAAGTGTATTTAGGAGTGAGCCTGAGGGAAATCTTTTCCTCTTCCTTTTAACGATCCTTGCTTCAACTCCAATTTGTAAAAAGAAGGGGAGATATAAGTGGAAAAACATTCCCAAAGTGTTTTTTCCCACTTTTTCAATTGAGGCTTCGAAAGAAATCACTAAGGTCTTTATGTATCTGGAAAATATGGAGGATACTGTGCCTTTAACATTTCACTAACTAGCAGTATGAGAGATACCTGGATCTCTTCCCTTCATCTCCTGCACCACCTCTGGTAATGGTCTGGTTTTGTGGTAGGGGCTTTTTCCTTCCTGAAGGTTGCACCAGAAACCTCTGCTGTGGAGTGTGAAGGGTCTTCTCCGAGTACACAGAGAATTCTCCAACAGGTACAAAAGTTCTGTCGTGTACCTCTGAATGTTCATATCAACCAACTCAGATTCTCAGGCAAACAAATGGGAGCTTGATGCTGTGTAGAGCATTAAGG
>JAAWXA010000040.1:3156060-3261910 GCA_038090715.1 Florisuga fusca | reverse complement strand
ATGTGACAGAGGTGTTTTAATTATTTTCATTGTTTTCTCTGCTCCCTGCCTTTCCAGAAATGCAATTTTTACTGATATATGTCNGGTTCTTTTTTTGCAGTAAATATACATTACCACAGCTACAGGCAACACAAACATTTCTGAAATACTTCTGGCCAGTTTTCTTCTCTGGTATGTTACTTTGAGATGGCCCTATCATGCCTCAGTCTGGATCTCATCAGCTGGCTGCTTTTCTGATGCAAGGTAGCAGAGGAGATGGAATTTATTAACTAGTCCTAAGGGCCAGGCAGCCAAGCAAGGCTACTGTCGGCAGGGATTGACAGGTAGAATCAAATCTGAATTTTTCATTATTCCAAACTAGAAATAAAACAAAAAAGGGTTGAAGGCTTTTATGGGGGAAAAACCCTTCATGCTTCCTTAATTTTTCACAAAATTTGCACTTTTTCCAAGCACTTTTTTTCTTAAGTTGAAATAGTTAAGCAGGATGATTTTCTGTAAATGGAAACATCTTGCTTTCCATGCTGTATTGGTGTAAAAAAGAGAGAAAGGAACCCAGACCTGCTTATTTTTCTTGAAAGATAACAACAAGCAGCAGCTCTGTGCATTTGCTGGTTTCTCATGTTCAGGCTCCAAGGCCGATGGAAGAAGCAGGCTGGCCATTCACCACTAATCAGTGCCTTAGTTGCAGATGTTTGATGTTGTGACTCTGAGCATTTTCACCACTGCTCTCTTTCTAGAGCGATTTGAAAAATTTATGCAAAGTATTGCTCACTAGATAGCCAACCTTTCAAGTGTATTGAATTTTGAGGATTTTCATGGGTTTTGCAGAAGCAGGAACCTCAAATTAAACTTCTAAGTCATGATTAAAGGACTTTGATTGTATTCAGCAGTTCACAGGGAAAGTCAGCTGAAATGAGTGGGAAGAGCTAGACAGCAGTTTGGTAAATGAGGACCATTACTTAAGGTAGGATAGAAGTGTATTTAGGAGTGAGCCTGAGGGAAATCTTTTCCTCTTCCTTTTAACGATCCTTGCTTCAACTCCAATTTGTAAAAAGAAGGGGAGATATAAGTGGAAAAACATTCCCAAAGTGTTTTTTCCCACTTTTTCAATTGAGGCTTCAAAAGAAATCACTAAGGTCTTTATGTATCTGGAAAATATGGAGGATACTGTGCCTTTAACATTTCACTAACTAGCAGTATGAGAGATACCTGGATCTCTTCCCTTCATCTCCTGCACCACCTCTGGTAATGGTCTGGTTTTGTGGTAGGGGCTTTTTTCTTCCTGTAGGTTGCACCAGAAACCTCTGCTGTGGAGTGTGAAGGGTCTTCTCCGAGTACACAGAGAATTCTCCAACAGGTACAAAAGTTCTGTCGTGTACCTCTGAATGTTCATATCAACCAACTCAGATTCTCAGGCAAACAAATGGGAGCTTGATGCTGTGTAGAGCATTAAGGACAGGAGATCCCTGACTACTGCCTCTCCCTCTGGAAACTCTATCCTGTATCCAGACAACTTGAAAATAAGCTCAGTGGCCTTGGTGTGAGGAGGCAAAAGGCAATTTGGAATTGGTCTCTTTCAGGCTGTTTATCTGTACAGCCACTGCCTATTTTTGTGGTTTGAGATGAAGCATGTCCTGTAACTTCTATGTCCCGGTGTCAGGAGACCAAGCATCTAGTTGGGTGTTGGGATATTATGGTGCTATATGCCAGGGAAAGGAACTGGAAGCATAATGAAAATTAGATATGTTAAATATCTGCTTCTGCTCAGGTGAGCCCCCTCAAACACAGAATGAACTTTTGCATCTACTGAAGAGAACTGAGGTATATGAGTGGTCCCATTTCTGTCAGCACAGCAATATCCACCAGCTTAATTTAAAGCCTTTACGTAAATGCTTTGTAAGTTAGGACTACACATCACTGAAGTTTCGAGGTTTTTGAAGAGGCTAATGCTGTTTGTGAAGTCTTTGTGAAACTGCTTTGTTATCAGACATTTTAAGTATCTTTAAAAAATGTCAGAGTAGGAGAGCAGCTATCTCCAAACTTGGTGCTGGGAAGGAAATAAAATACGATCAGATCAATACAGCCTAGGATTGTTTGCTCCCACACCTGCTTTATCTGAGATTATCAAAGCCAACAGCAATGATACCTCTTCAGTTACTGTCACTAGGCAAAGACTAGTGGATATGTTCCAGCTGTTTGGCCTCAGATTTCACTCTCTCTGTTGGAATACAGCAGTGATCTAAAACCCTGAGAGAAGACAGAAGGGCTTCTCAGCTGTCTGGGACAAGTTGGCACAAAATAAAACATTGTGGACCTCCTTGCTGAGGAAGTACTAGCCAAAGGTACAGAGTGGCTGCTACAAGATGGAGTGGGAAGATAATGAAATGCAGCCGGAGGTAGCAGTAGTATAGCATATAAATTGACTTAAAACGGGGGAACGATTGAAGGACTTTCCCAGAGTGAATGATTTTGTAGATTATTGATTTGGGCAGCAGTTTATTTAAACATTAAAACTCTGAATGAAGCAAGTTACCCTGAAGAAAAATGTGTCAGGTATAGAACTTGTTACAGCTAACTGGTTAGCCTCTGAGGACTTTGTAAACTGTCCAGATATATTTATTATAGAAAATATTTTCTTGCGGAAAAAATAGACTGTTTCCTCCTCCAGAGTATACTGTGGTATTTTTTGATATGAATGCTTGAATTTTGTGGTCTGTTATCATTACAGTTACTGTATAACTCTGCTCAAAAATTTTTAACAACCTCTGTTTATTTCCCAGGGAAAGCGAATAAAAAATAACAACTCAAAGAAAAGACAAATTACTTCAACAGTAAATAGCAAAAGTTGTGTCATGATCCATTGAGATATGTTATTATCCTTAGTGCTATCTCTGTGGAGTGCCCCACAGTGATAGAAGAGCCCTTAGAAGGACTTGTCATGCAGCAATGAGAGGGGGCTTTAGGACAAGGAATGACAGAGTGTATTCCTACGTTCTTCATGGTGCCTTGAAATCTATGAAATAATAAATCTCTCAGACTTTTAGGTTTACTGCCAAACTAGACTGGTAAAATAAAAGTCAGGCAGCTAGTTGGAGAGGTTCTGGACTATACTTATTCCAGACTTAGTATGGACCAAATTTGCAGTCCTTTACAGTGCAAAAAGAAGGGATATAGCATAAACAAAACAAACAGGCTCTCCCTACCCTGATATCTTGTCAAGGGTAAGACAGGCTTTTCCACAGGCTACAGATGGTTTCATAGGCTCTGTAGGTGCTCTGCTGTTGTTAGGGGTGTTGCTTTTAGCTTGTCACTATGTAATCCCTGTTCTGACACCAACAGATGTCAGAATCCCATCAAATGTGATGATGCAGCCTGAATTTGACTGCGTGTGTGTGTGTGTGTGTGCGTGCAGGAGAGGGGAAGGTTTGGGTAGACAGTTTTTATTATCAACATAAAATTTGTGACTCCTAAAATCCTGAAATATTTCTATTGTTTTCTTGGCTACGTGAGATTTGTGGAGGCTGATGAGACCATGTGAGAAGCTCTAAGTGGCATTAAATAGTCTCCCAGGTTTTGCAGTATAGGTTCAAATAATTCCTCAAATCTATGATTGCCCTAAAATTCTTTTCTTTTTCTCCTTTCCTTGTATTCACCACCCATTTTTTCATCTTAACAGTGTTTTTCCTATTTATCAAACACCAGCACTTTCGCTTCCAATTGCTGCTGAGGAGCAGCCTCACTGCCCCTCAGAGCCATTCCCCATGGCTGTTTTCATGCAGAAGTTGGCTCTCAAGCTCTAGAAAGTGTTTTAAACTGTCTTTTAAAATTATCTCTCTACTCTCTTTCTCCTAAGCTTTAGTCCAGTGCTTTCCAGATGCCTTTGGAAGATATTGAGGCAGCATTCAGAGTCAGGGTGCTGGCACTGAGCATCATGCTGTGTGAAGGTAAAAAGTTAGGATTGTGTCCTGAGCAGGGAAACATTCATTTGTGTGTAATGCTTCATTCATGGTAGAAGTCAAATATTCAGGTAGCTGCTGCTGGTCATATCTCCTTAGCACTGCTGGCCCACTGGACTCTGTCATGCACATCTGGAACCTGAGACTGGTTCAGGAAGGTGTTTAGAAGTAGCAGTCTTGCACAACAGTTGAATCCTCATTTGCATGGTTTTCAAACATTTTGCATGTGTGTTTTGTCTCCTGCTTTTAAAATAGTCAGAAATTTACTGCACAGAGGAAGTAGGAACAGCAAATTGTTATTAGCACTACAACACCTGCAGTCTGTATGAGCTGCATGGACAGAAGTTGTGAGGTTAGCATACAGATTAGAAATGCTTGATACTAGAGCTCACTATTTGGGAGCTATAACTACTTTGGGTTAGTTTACAACCAGGACATGCTCCTGGTGGAGTTTCTACTGTTTGTGTTTCACACTGGTTGTGTGGTTACTTTCCTCTAGTTAGGCAAAACACCTGCTTACCCATCTCCTACCCCCACATTGCACCATTTTGGATTTGGGAGGCTTATATTGCCTTGTTGTGTATTTGTCTAAGTGTGTACCAGGTCTAGGTGTAGATTGCTGTTGGCACTGCAGCTCAAGAGTTCAGCTGCACGAGCACACAGCTTGCTACCTTAACCCAGACCTTCACTGCTAAATAAATGTACTACCATGAGCACTGCATCAGTAATTTCTAAGTGTCCCTAAAGCAACTACTCTAAGGCCACAAAACCTGGCATTGAGCTTGATTTTGAAGAAAGAAACTGAAGCAGGAGGGCATGTTACTGGCCTCTCTGTGACCTGTACTGAGGGCCATATGGGCACAGGAGAAGTATTGCAGGATTTCTGGTCCCTGATCATTTTGAAGAGATTTGGTTGGTTAGTTTTGTAAGGTAGAGTCGATTTTTTTTTTTTTTTCTTGTGGTGTTAGAAAGGATAAATATTTGTCCTAACTGTGGTCCCTCTATTTTATCCCAACAGTGTTCTTAAATTTAACTTTACTCTGACATATATCAGTAAAAATTGCATTTCTGGAAAGGCAGGGAGCAGAGAAAACAATGAAAATAATTAAAACACCTCTGTCACATATTCCACCTTAAATCTCTGTTAGATACTCCACTGCAATTCCACATCCCCAGAGGATTTGTTGTTTAAATATTTAAACAATAAAAATTACTAAAGCTCTAAGAATGATGTCTCATGATATTCAGTGACCTGAAGATAAGCTGTATCAGCTCTCAAGAAGGTAAAGACTTGCATGTAGAGGGCAAAGAAATGCAGTCTTCCTAAAGCTAAGTAAGTGAAATCACCCTTAAGATTCTCTTATGCTAGGATATGTTATCTGACAGGCCAGTTCTGGAAAATGCCTGTTGTCTTAACTAATTAAGATACATTTTTGACAGGATGGATATCCTACCATCTAAGCAAGTTGTATGCAACCTAATAATTTAATTTTTCCAAGCAAAGCTAACTACGCTGTGCAAAAAAGACCTGTCACAGGAAAATGTCAACATAGCAGAGGAACTGCAAGTCAGGGGGAACACATTTTGAGACAGACATCTCAAACCAGCCTCTATGTTTAGCTGGCTATATGTACAAAGCCTCAGCCCAGGAGAATATGGTTTGTTTGTCCATTTTTGCACATTGCAGAAGTCATGGATACTGTCCTCTTCGTGCACGAGCGATGTAGATACATGGCAGATTTTAACCTAAAAGCACTTTCTGTGGTGCTCTCCTGCAGCTGGAGCTCCTTGTGTTCCGCTCAGCAGGGTCCAGGCTGATGTTGTGGTATCAATAGGACCAGTGGAGAGAGGGAATCTTCAGGACCCTGAGGGACCCCACGGGCAGAGCCGAGGGTCAGACTTCCCGCCCTTTTCCTGCCGCTGCCTGTGGAAGCCAGGAGGCCCAGCAGCCTCCTGACTGCTCCCTGGATGCCTCCCTCTGCTTGGAGGCTCCTGTTTTCTCTCCCACTCACCTTGTGCCCTGAGTGGATACTGGAAAGAGCCTGGGACCCTTTTCCTGAGTTGGCCCTGCCATGAGGCTCCTTTGGGCATCGGAGACCATCTAGATTGGGTTTTGCAAGTATTTATATGTATTTTTCCTCATCCTTTGTATTACTGTCCTTTCCCTGTTCCAGTAAACCTGTTCTAGGTTAACTTAAAACCTTTAAGTCTCTCCCCTTTTATGTTCCCTTGGGAGGGTGGAAGAGAGTAAGAGAGAAGGATTCTGGCCTCTGGGTTTTGGTTCCTCCTCACCACTAAACTGAGACAAGTTTAAACCGAGAAAGGAAAATGATACTGGAAAACATCCTGTGTGTTGTTTTGGTTGTGGTATCATGTTGTGGTATCAATAGGACCAGTGGAGAGAGGGAATCTTCAGGACCCTGAGGGACCCCGCGGGCAGAGCTGAGGGTCAGACTTCCCGCCCTTTTCCTGCCACTGCCTGTGGAAGCCAGGAGGCCCAGCAGCCTCCTGGAAAATGATACTGGAAAACATCCTGTGTGTTTTAGAAATGTACATGTCAATAGCAGAATGGATTCATTGGGACTTTATATACTTGTGATGAAATATTTGAAATATGTTGGCCTTAGTGCAGGCAGAACACTGTTTTGTGGAGCTGGGCACGCGGGGTGACCCTCAGGGACAGGCCCGGCCTGATGGCTGAATGCACCCCCAGGTGCCTTTTCCAGGGCTGTCTCCTTTGTAATCCTGAACCAAAAACCTCATGTTGTGTGGCAAAGAAGTGTACACTTATTCCCACAATATTACAGAGCCTGGAGATTGTAATTGTGGGCATCCTCCATTTTGGATTTGAATGCAGTGTAACTCTTACACCTCTTCTTTAGGAGGAATAACTGAGAAATGCCACAGTGTTCTCTGCCATCTCTGGGGAGGAGGACCAGTGCTGAAGGTGACAATTTAGTTGTCTCTGCTTCCCACAGTTTTGCTGGTGGACTAGCACATTATAGGCACAGGAGAAGGGCTGCTCCCTGGGTAGTGTTGGGGTGTGGGGTGGTGGTTTTTCTGTTTATTTTTTTATTTTAAACATTAAAATGCAGCAAAACAGTTTTTTGTTGTGTTCAAAAGTTATTACAGCCATTAGGTCCTGATTACAACTAGCAGTTACAAATAGCAGCATGCATTTTGTTGGTGTTACAATAAGGCATACCATGAATGGAAAACAGCCCACCCTGGCAGCACTTTGGTAGTCCGTGGATAGACCTTGCAGATAAGCTGCCAGAGGATATTTTATGCTTCTGCTGTTCTTTGGAAATCTCTATTTCAACTCTTGGCTTTGGAAGTCTAGGGAAATGAATGTGCTGAATCAAAACTTCTGCTTAAAAATAATGGCAGAATGAGTCTAGTAACATCATAATGGAAGTTTGTTGTATCATACGTTTCAAAATTAAATATTTTCCATCAACACCTTGCTATAAATTTGAAATGTAATTATTTACGTCTGCTAAGCAGGAAGATAATGTCAGACAGTCCTTTGTAAGGGGGAGGAGAAACCAATTGCCTNTAAGAATGATGTCTCATGATATTCAGTGACCTGAAGATAAGCTGTATCAGCTCTCAAGAAGGTAAAGACTTGCATGTAGAGGGCAAAGAAATGCAGTCTTCCTAAAGCTAAGTAAATGAAATCAGCCCTTAAGATTCTCTTATGCTAGGATATGTTATCTGACAGGCCAGTTCTGGAAAATGCCTGTTGTCTTAACTAATTAAGATACATTTTTGACAGGATGGATATCCTACCATCTAAGCAAGTTGTATGCAAGCTAATAATTTAATCTTTCCAAGCAAAGCTAACTACGCTGTGCAAAAAAGACCTGTCTGGCTATATGTACAAAGCCTCAGCCCAGGAGAATATGGTTTGTTTGTCCATTTTTGCACATTGCAGAAGTCATGGATACTGTCCTCTTCGTGCACGAGCGATGTAGATACATGGCAGATTTTAACCTAAAAGCACTTTCTGTGGTGCTCTCCTGCAGCTGGAGCTCCTTGTGTTCCGCTCAGCAGGGTCCAGGGTGATGTTGTGGTATCAATAGGACCAGTGGAGAGAGGGAATCTTCAGGACCCTGAGGGACCCCGCGGGCAGAGCCGAGGGTCAGACTTCCCGCCCTTTTCCTGCCGCTGCCTGTGGAAGCCAGGAGGCCCAGCAGCCTCCTGACTGCTCCCTGGATGCCTCCCTCTGCTTGGAGGCTCCTGTTTTCTCTCCCACTCACCTTGTGCCCTGAGTGGATACTGGAAAGAGCCTGGGACCCTTTTCCTGAGTTGGCCCTGCCATGAGGCTCCTTCAGACATCAGAGACCATCTAGATCGGATTTTGCAAGTATTTATATGTATTTTTTCCTCATCCCTTGTATTACTGTCCTTTCCCTGTTCCAGTAAACCTGTTCTAGGTTAACTTAAAACCTTTAAGTCTCTCCCCTTTTATGTTCCCTTGGAAGGGTGGAAGAGAGTAAGAGAGAAGGATTCTGGCCTCTGGGTTTTGGTTCCTCCTCACCACTAAACTGAGACAAGTTTAAACCGAGAAAGGAAAATGATACTGGAAAACATCCTGTGTGTTTTAGAAATGTACATGTCAGTAGCAGTATGGATTCATTGGGACTTTATATAATTGTGATGAAATATTTGAAATATGTTGGCCTTAGTGCAGGCAGAACACGGTTTTGTGGAGCTGGGCACGCGGGGTGACCCTCAGGGACAGGCCCAGCCTGATGGCTGGATGCACCCCCAGGTGCCTTTTCCAGGGCTGTCTCCTTTGTAATCCTGAACCAAAAGCCTCACGTTGTGTGGCAAAGCAGTGTACGTTTATTCCCATGATATTACAGAGCCTGGAGATTGTAATTGTGGGCATCCTCCATTTTGGATTTGAATGCAGTGTAACTCTTACACCTCTTCTTTAGGAGGAATAACTGAGAAATGCCACAGTGTTCTCTGCCATCTCTGGGGAGGAGGACCAGTGCTGAAGGTGACAATTTAGTTGTCTTTGCTTCCCACAGTTTTGCTGGTGGACTAGCACATTGCAGTCACAGGAGAAGGGCTGCTCCCTGGGTAGTGTTGGGGTGTGGGGTGTGGGTTTTTTCTGTTTATTTTTTTATTTTAAACATTAAAATGCAGCAAAACAGTTTTTTGTTGTGTTCAAAAGTTGTTACAGCCATTAGGTCCTAATTACAACTAGCAATTACAACTAGCAGCATGCATTTTGTTGGTGTTACAATAAGGCATACCATGAATGGAAAACAGCCCACCCTGGCAGCACTTTGGTAGTCCGTGGATAGACCTTGCAGATAAGCTGCCAGAGGATATTTTATGCTTCTGCTGTTCTTTGGAAATCTCTATTTCAACTCCTGGCTTTGGAAGTCTAGGGAAATGGATGTGCTGAATCAAAACTTCTGCTTAAAAATAATGGCAGAATGAGTCGTGTAACATCATAATGGAAGTTTGTTGTATCATACGTTTCAAAATTAAATATTTTCCATCAACACCTTGCTATAAATTTGAAATGTAATTATTTACTTCTGCTAAGCAGGAAGATAAGGTCAGACAGTCCTTTGTAAGGGGGAGGAGAAACCAATTGCCTATTTAAGAGGTTCTAACATTCCTCTGCTTTAGTACTTGGTGAATTTGAATCCTTGTGGCAGCACATTTATCAGAACCTTTTCTTGGTGGTGTTTGGTACTGAGAGTCTTCCTGCCCAGGCAGCCCAGTTCCCCTGTGCCCCACTTAACAGTTGCCCCAGCACCGTTTGGTTAAGTGCAGTACAAATTCAGGCCCATATGTAATGAGAATCCCAGATGGCTCTGTGCAGCTAGGTTTATGCATTTTTTAATTTTTTTTTTCTATGTCTCTTCAGTGAAGCTGAAATCTTCTTTCCAGTTACACCTGTTTTTTAACCCTTCCTTTATCAGAAAACTAACCAGATGGTGATTTGCATTTCCCAGGGGGAAAAAAGCAGTGAAGGCTAACACTGGAGCTGCATAGTTCTCCCTAAGCTTCCATCCTCTGACCAAGCAGTGCCCATTTCTGAGAACCTAAACCAGCTATAGACAGGTGTTTCTTGAAGTCTTGTAATTTACTAATCCAGGTTTCAACCAACTAGACTTTTTGAAATAGAATAACTGATGTTGTCACTGTTCATGGCTTGGTCCTACATGAGCCCATGCTACTTTGCACAATAAACCCCATGATATGTTTAATTCTAAAACCAGTTTGCCTAAAAGGGTGGTGTGACTCTCTTTTAAATAGAAATGTATTAAGTTTTTGTATGTGAAAATAGAAAGACCTCAACTTTATGTATTACCATTTTGTTACATTAAATGTCATTTTTGTGGCCCATGCCACATCTACAGCAATATGCAGCTGTGCAAATGGACACGTTATTTGGCTTTTGTCAGGTTGCATCAGTCAAAACAAATGCTGCCTTCTGTTCCTCGGCTGCTTAGCCCATGCCTGTGCCCTCCTGGTTTCTTTACTCAGTGGAATCCCTTTTTTTTTTTTTTTTTTGCTCTCATTCTGTCTGCTGCAAGTGGTTAGGAGTGGGAGTCAGCAGAGTTTGATTTTCATTCCAGCTGAGGATGGCAGGAGGCAGAGCAGCAGCAGTCGCCAGGCTCTCCAGCCCCTTCATGGGGGCACGGGGGGGGGGTTCAGTGAGCTGGGAAAGCTGGATTAATGTTAGGGAGCACTTGGGTTTCTTCTGCAAATGTAAACAGATCTGATGGGCAAAGAAACAAGCACGAGTGCTAAAGGCAGGCCAGGCAATAAGGGAATAGAACGCTTCTTGTCTAGGGAGAAGGCTGTGTCTTCAGCCAGTAGCTACAAGTCTGCACAGTGACTTTTCAGGAGCCTTCCTGCCCTGCAGTTTCACTGGTTCCCACCCATCTCAGGAAATTACCTGAACCTTCTCTCTTAACTTAATTCCACAATGTGTATCAAAAAACTCTGTCAGATTGCATTTGTTTGATGTTTTCTCTCTAGCTGTCACTGAGAGACACTTGAAAGCAATGTGAGGAGTAACCTAGCCAACATATACCTTTTTTTTGAGAATTCATTTCTAGCTGCTGTCTAGTTTTTCTGCTGATACATCCAGACAGTTCAACATCTCTTCCTACTCTTGGGGTGAATGGGAGAGTGAGGCTGTGAACAAGGACTTATTTGGTTGTGGCCTGTCAAGCTTCATGCAGAGCACTGTCTCTGTGTTACAATTGCTTCCAGAGACTATGGTAAAAAAGCTGGAGAAATTAAAGGAAATTTTAAATGATCAGCAACCTCTCTATTTTGAACTACTGTCTTTCTCTTTACTTGGCATTACCATAGTCTTGTACCTTTTCCAAGCACTTGTAATAAAATCAATGGATTTTAGAAATTCTGTGCTAGTGTGGCAATGACAATTTTTAAAGTCTGATGAAGAAGTGAGCAGTTTCAGGCCTTCAGTTCTGACTTAGCTATTTATCTGAGAGGAGTATCTGCAGAGTAAAGGAGGTGTTTCTGGTGGGTTTAATCCAGTTACACTGGGTTGTACTGCAGAAGTGTACAGTGTGATTGGAATGGGAGTATTACAGGAATTATTCTGAAGCCCCTGTCTGCTTTATTATTGTGGTTAATTTAAGTTCCTCAGAAAACTTTGCAATTCAACAAATGACCAGTTCATATCAGCACTTTTTTTTCCTTTTTTTCTTTTTTTTTTTTTTTAATCTTTGAAACCTTTTGCATATTTTCCCCACTTCAGTTTGAAATCTCCCAATGTCATGGTTGGCTACCCGAGGAAAACACCCTTCTCCTTTGGGATCTTATAGCATCTTGATTCAAAATTTCATTCTAGTGAAAAACCTTCAAAAACATTGTTGTTATAACATCACGGATAATCAAGTGAAGTGATGAAACAGTCCCTTAAGAGCAAATGCACTTCAATTTGTACAAATATTTCCTGCAGGTGTCTTAGAAAATGTTCCCTTTCCTCCTGCCGTTCCCACTAATAGTATGACATGCTTTGCATTGTAGATATTGTTCCTAAGTGTCAGGCAAAAGGACTCCTCAGAAACACCATTCTTTCTCATTTGCATTCTGTGAAGTTTAACCTAGGGGATTTCTTCCAGGGGCATTCACAGACAGAGGCAAGGATGGATACAGACCTGTCTCCTGTGCTATGCTATGTCAAACAGTTGCATGAGATCTTTTTTTCTAAGCAGCTGCTTTAGAGAAATCAAGTAAATCTCTCTGGCAAGCCTTTCTGGATGGAAAGGTACTCACTCAGAGCTTTTTAACATGGATACAGGATTTCACCTCACCTATGCAAGTAAGGGTGTGTCCAGGGTGTCCTCACAGAGCCTTGGCTTTAGGTTTGGATGCACCAGAGTGCCTGTCACTCTGGATATATTTACTACAAATGGTTTGAGAGCAGTATACAGGATATGTTGGCCTGAAATCTAACACTTCCCCAAATCAATTATTAATTTGAGCTTGATAGATTTCCAATCCTGAGATATTTAGCAAGTCAAAAGCAAATTGTGCTCTGGCCACTCCTGAGCCAGGAGCTTTGAACCTGGGTAATTCTGTGAAGATGCTTGCTTTATACAGTCCATGAACTGTGCTCAAGCCCCAGTTTTGATGTTGAAGAGTCAACCTAAATTTGGTTCTGGCTTTCCTTTATCAAGTACAAGACTTGTTCTGGCAAACACACAGCACAATGACCTGTTTGAAAGCTACTGTAGTATCTGTGGTTGCAAATGCTCAAAGTAGGAACTGTAGGACTGATTTTGGCTCTAAAAGCTGCCAAAATACTTAATTTACCCTAGACCTTCTTGTATCAAAATGGCATGGTGCAGTACACTGAGAAGGCCATGTTGTTTGCATTAAGTTCATTCTTTATTTTGATTTTTAAATTACTGTAACTGCTTGTTTGACATTTTCCCCACCAGCTGTGGCATAATTACCTATTAGGGTGTAAATCAAATGTTTATAAATCAGTGATGCTGCTTTCTGTCTCCTCTTCTCCAGTATGACCTGATCCTGGTAGATGTTGAGGGTTTGGTTGTTGTTGTTTTGTTTTGTTTGTTTCCAAATGACTCGAGGGCCAATAGTCATGACTGCTGTCATGTAAAACACCATCTGTGATTCTAACTTGGCTGTGCTGTGTTCCAGAATGCACAATGCATGAGCAGTAGTTCAGACTGTGGTAATGTGTTGCTCTTTTGTGATGCTGTATGTACAAGACAGATTTCCTTAAGGACTTGTCTAAAAGCAGTATCTTGGATAAACAGAGCCAAAGCTATCAATTTAACAAGATTTGAGGTAAATACTTTGCATACTTACTTAATTACAGATCATGAGCTTGTGAAAATCCCTACAGTGCATGGTTTATTAGCCAGCAAATGACAACTGAGTGAATATGTAATTGCAACTGAATGAAAATTTTCTTGAATGTAGTTTTGAGATGGAATGAATGACCTTGAAAAGCTACACTAACTCTGGCCATTCTCATGAGTAGTATTTTGAAGATGGCTTGAAATTGTACAGATCAATGCCTTAAAATCTAAGGGTTGGATTTCTACAGATGTTGAGCTCCTGCTTCTTCCACAGGCCAACATCTGCCATAACCCTCTGCTGATGATTTGGAGGTTTCTGTTGCCTACAGCACAAGCTAACAATTATTTGTTTCATCTCCTATGGAAGAAAGAAAAAAAAAATTAAAGATAAAACTATGCATCATTCAGTCTCTTATAAGAACAAGAGGCCTCTTGCAGAGAGGTCCTGCAGGAATAAATAAAAAGTGTTGAAAAAAAAGTTAAATAAAACTCCTTCTGAAACTGTGTAATCTGATGTTTGAGAGCAGAGTCCACTCTATCCTTTTGGCAATGGACAGAAGGCAACTGGCACCAAGGCAAACATTTGTTTCCCAGGAGCTGTTTCTATTATTGTAACTGAAAGACTAACATTTTGTCTTTATGGCTGAAATCCAATGTGAAGAAATGGGAGATCCTAGAGGTTCAGCTCAGACAAAAGATAAGCTTGGTCTTCCTCTACCCATCTCTCCCATTAAAACTGTTGTCTATTAGAGCCTGTCACCTAGTTAGGCCTATCTATTATCTGAGCTATATTTGTTTCTATGAATGACTGTCTAATCTGATTTGTCTGCTGTCTATCAGTATCTGTTATGTAGCTATGCACACAGAATGCTTCAGCCTGCACTGGAGGCCTGTGTGGGGGATTTTTGCCTGTTTGGGGCACTGACAATGGCATTTTGACCTGGAATGATTAAGCCACTTGAAATGCCACACACAGTGTGAGGAAGTGCTATCCATCAAGCATACTTTAACACTAGAGGGATACATGTTACCTGTTGGAGATTAACAAGGGAGAGTAGCTAATAAAAGCAAAGAATTGTTTTATAGCTTTCCTCTACCTAATTTTACCACAACCTGATGTGGCATCTGTGTTCTCAGTGAGGGAGGTTTGCTGCAGCCTCCTTTTGCAGGCCTCCATCCACACATCTTGTGTACCTGTTTTTTCTCAGTCCTTGCTCAGAAGAACCCTATGCTATAGTAATGGCATCAGGACTGGTCCATCTGGGCTGGTCACAGTTATTCCTCAGTTCTGTTAGGGTCAATGTTTTGGGGAGAGTTGGGTACTCAACTGGGTTTGGTGAAAACCTCTATTCTGGTGTCCTCTCTCATTCCTTTCTTATTTTGTCTTAAAAAGGGGATGTAGGGAGATCAAATTCCTTGCAGGCAACCCCCACTCTGAGGGCCATAGCACTGAGTATCTTGTTAGAAGTTTGGTGTCCTATATACAGATATATGCTAACAATATGTATGTATTTGCAAAAACAGAGAGAGAGGGAGTTAACCTATGTAAGTCCAGCTCAACTCCACGAAAAAGATACTGATTTTTATTTATAGCCTTGGATGCATGCAAATGAAATAAGTTTTCATTTATAGGTATTTGTGCAGCATGTTCATCACTATGGAATCTCTGAATTGTTCCTCAACAAGGCTGAGAGCTGACAACTCTTACCAGGCTTGACAAGGTGCTTTTGGATAGCTTTCCAAATACTTAAGACTAACAGCCAAACTTTCCACTTCTTGTCATAGATGAAAATGTCAGATAATCAGGGTGCAAATAATTTATGAAAAAAGAAAACCAGTACTGCTTTACTTTAAATTTTCTTCTTCAGGCTTATAGGATCTGGATTACTAACTCCATAGCTTGGAACTCACCTTACCTACTTAAAAAAGAATTGGATCTGAATAAAAAAGCAAACAGTAATCACTGAGTGAAAGAGTGAAAGATTATTTGAAGTGCTACTTATTTTCAGTAGTTCACTGTCTAACTTGGTTTGGTGATTACAAAGAAAAGTTGCATTCTAGTGCTCCTTTCTGTGCCAGGGAGGATGCTGTTACAGGGAGGAAAAGAGTGGTCCTGAAGGAAGTTTTTTTAGTGTAATTTTTATCTACCTGGTCATATTTATCCTGCTGTGGAAATTGCTGGGTAGGTTGAAAGTACTTTCACCATCCTTGTTTCTCCATTCTCTTCTCCCTGTCACTTTGTTTTGTTTGCCCTCAATGTTTTACCTGACCACAAACAGATGCAGGCTGGCTGGTAGAGGAGTCTCATCTCTGAAGAAAGCCAGTGGCTAAGGGTTGGTTGCTCTGGAGAAGAGGAGCAATGCCTCTGAGCCCAGAATGGGAGCCCACCTTCTGTGGGGAGTCAGGGTCTTTAAGTGTCCAGTGGTTTTTTGAGGGTTATGTTTAGCCTGGCCATTACATCAGGATTAGTAATGATCCTATCTGTAATATCTTGCAGTTGCCCCTGGGTTGCAGTGTGCAGCTGAGGTTCTTTGGTGCTCTATAACTACAAAGGAGGAAAAGAATATCTTTGTCTGCAGAAGTTGCCAGCCAAGACAGAATTCTACAGGTGGGAACAGACAGGGTAAGAAATAATTGATTCCATTGTTTCTGCTTCCTGAACTAGCATATTTGTAAACAGCTGGGGATCCCAATTTGATTTCAGGCTACAGAGATCTAAAGATCAAAGCCTTTTTTATGAAGTTTGAGTCATGAATTAACAATATTCTCCAAATAGCACTAGGGTTTGTTTTAAGGCTTAACTAGACCCTGGATTTGTGCCACTCCCCACTCATACCTACCCTTGAAGTTAAGTTTGGGGGTTGTTGCTTGAAGGATGCTCCAATTTCATTTGTGTCCTTGTGGGGTAGCAAGTCAGTTCTGCCAGTAAGTCAGCAAAACCTGCTTCACACTTTCCCTGAAGGACCAACCACAGCTCCTGGCAGAGGGTATTTCAGTGCCATTAGTCTGCTACAGGTTACACTGGTCTAAATCAGTTCATGCAAGTAGATGTCATGAAAAATCTAGTCCTGTACAATGTCTGGGATTTTTCACTTCAGAGGCTTTAGAAAGCTCCCAACTCAAACCTCTACTTCATCTTCAAACCACAACTGTGAATGGGCACAAGGATGCTCAGGTAAATCTGTTGTGTAAACACATGGATAGGGTTTTGTGAATGTGACAGCTTGAAAAATGAACTTGCTGCATCTGAACTCCTCGTGTTTAGTAACCTGATTTCACCTCCAGGTCTGCTGCCTGCAGACAAGGATTCTCATCCCAGCTTTCAGTGTGGGTCAGTTTGCCACTGTGGTGGCATCAGAAAGAGCAAAGAAACAAGAACAGCTTGGGGAGAGGGAGGCAGGCAGTCATTGCCAACCAAACTCACTTCAGAGCACATTCTCTGTGCATTATTAAGGTTAGAGAAGTAGATTGTAAGTAAGAGGCCTAATTTCCAGCAGACCTTACCTGTGCCATTTGCTTGTAAGCCAGCATAGTGGCAGATGAGACCTGCCAGGTGTGACTGAAGCAGTGGAGGCCATCACTGCCAGACCACCACTGCTGCCTCTGCTTGGAGGTGCTGCTCCTGTTGTGCCAGATGCCACAGAGAAATGCTTGCCTGTGCCATGGTCACTTCTGCTCATGCTTGGCTTCTTAGCTAGATCCTAGCCTTTGGTTTAAATGAAAATCAAAGTCTTCCCCACCCTTAGCCCAGATGGTTTCAGATTCTCAGTTTCCACACAGCTGTACTGACAAAGAGAGCAGAGATCTGTAACACTGGGGTGGGAGTAAGCAGGCAGGCAGAATTAAGGGGGTGACTAGGCTGAGGGAAATTTTAGCACCCATCATTGCCATTACAGCAAAAGTTTTTATAACTGAAAGGTTTAGAGTGGCTGGAGTAAGCCTGGTGCCTTCAGCTGCTCTTGCAACAGGACAGTGAAAGATAAGAAAGGGGAGAGGGATGCAGCAGGTCATGGTAGTGCCAGCTGAAACCACCAAGCATTCTCTCTTGGAGCCCTGCACCTGATCTGTGTATGTGCAACAACTTCCAGTTAAGCAGCTTCTTGCCTCTGCCAGTACACAGCAGGTGCTTAGAAAATTTTATCACACAGCACCCTACCAGGACAGTGATCAGGTATTTGAAAACAGTGGGACTGACCTGGGTGCAGCACCTGAGAAAGGGTTTGTTCAGTGCAGTTGTAAAGCATCCATATATCCTATTTGGAAAAAAAAGAAAAAAAAGAAGGAAAGAAAAAAAAAAAAAAAAAAAAAAGGGAGACAGGAGAAAAAGCAAAAAATACCCCAAGCAACTGGCAGTTGTGCAGTGAAGCAGGTGGGGGGCAGCTTGAGACAATTGTTTCATTCATTTTTCACCTGTAAGTGTTGTGTAAAGTGAACCTTCATAGTCCAAAGGACTGTTGGAGCCAGTTGTTTTGGTGATGCTGAGCTGTTGCTGCATTGGTTTGTATTCAGTCTTGCTAACTACTGAAAAATAAACAATAGGAGAAATATATTCAGTATGGCAGTGCTAGTGTATGTCTCTTGGCAAACAACTACACTGAGCCTAGCCTGAATTTTGAAGTACAGCTATTAATTACACACCATTGTGCTAAACAC
The DNA here is from genome assembly GCA_038090715.1 of Florisuga fusca. Lineage (NCBI taxonomy): Eukaryota > Metazoa > Chordata > Aves > Apodiformes > Trochilidae > Florisuga > Florisuga fusca. Next base: position 3,243,957 of record JAAWXA010000040.1, on the reverse strand, counting down.
TGATGAATTTCTTTGTGGTAGAAAATATGTGCACATTTCTTCTAGGCATTAAAGCGTTTTCTCTTTGGTGGTGGTAATTAAAAAACAAGGACAATATGACTGGCAGAATGGAGTGTTTTTTCTTTTTCTAAGAAGACATAATTTATAAATTAAAAGCACTATGTCTCAGCCAAGAACAAGCTGAAGGGTGGTCTTCTGAACTATGGCATGAATGTCATCAGTGAAAATGAAAGGTAAAAGATGAAAAGCATCTTCTTTCCAGTTAGAATGAGTATTTGGCTGTTATATTCAAATTGCACAGAGATGAATTTGTAACCCTTCCTCACTCACAGGGACAACTCTTTAAGAAAATCCCAGCTCCCCAAAACCATCCTTCACAGGAACCTGCTGAAGACCCTGACACTTCTGAAGATGAACTGAGGAGTGCCTGTGTTCATCTGGGGAGGCCTTGCCTCTAAATAAAACCAAACAAAAAGGAGGGTGCACGAAGGATTAGCTGACAAATGCTAATAAGTAATTAAGTTCCTATTATTACAGTTCTACTTCACATATGAATAAAAGTCCAAAGCAACATCTAAGGGGTGCTTTCCACCATTGCTGGGTGTGGCCAATATGTGCACAGTGATTCCTTCATGAAGCTCTTACCCAAAGTGGTGTGCCCTGTCACCATTGATTGAAGGCTCTCTACGTTTCTTTTGCACCTAAAAAAATTTCAGTCCTACTGACTTCCTCTTTCACTTCCCTTCCTTATCCTAGCATTTGTGAGAGGCTGATCTGAGGAAAGAAAAAAGGAAGATTTTAACCAGGTCAGGCCCTGAGTCACACTGCTGAGCAGCCTTTTCAAGGGAACAACCAAGAAAGCAAAGGTGAGTGAAAGGAGGGCAGAGCCACCTCTTTCAGAGTGAATCTGAGCTTAGATTGATATAAGTAAATCATGAATTAATCAATTCTTAAACAGAGCCTAGTGTCTGTGAGCTGTATTTGCTTAGCTACTCACCATGTTGTTGAAGAGTGTACTCTGAACTATTTGAGTTAAATGGTCCTAGAAGATGAGATCTTTGGGCTGCTTGGGATTTTTTAATAAAATATATTGGTTTCTTCTGGTTTTTGTTAGTTTGTCAGTTGACTTGTCTGTGTAACAATCCCAGTTTTTGCAGAAGTAATTTTAGTGTAAATGGTCTGACTCTGAGTCTACAGGTTTGCACTTTGTCCCCAGTCCCTACAAGAGGAGGTTGCAGCTTTGGACTTCTTGTTGCTTATTAAGCAGATGGTTTAGGTGGTTTAGTGCTGTTGTGGCTGTGGAGGATGGAGCTGTACAGCTAAATCTCTGGACACTTGTTTGTTCTCTTTTTGAAGACAGTATGTTACTCTGCCTTGTGCATGTCAGTGGTTGAACAACCTCTTTTGTTAATTAAGAGTAGGCCTGGCTGAGATTTTTTTCAATTAAAAACAAAGCAAACCCATTATTCTGTTTTCATAACTCTTTACCTGACCTTTAAAAACTTCAGTGAAAAACTATGGGGTTTCTAAGACCTTTCCCACCACACTTTTTTTGTTCTCTTTGCCTGTCCTATCTCCTGTTTCAAGGTGTTTTGTTTTTTCTTTTTTCTTTGCTTTTCTTTTATAGGGACAAAACTGGGGAAGAAAAGGTATAGACAGGTGGGAAATAAAACATCTTTTTCAACTCTTGCCCCACAAGTACCTGTCTTTCAATCGGTGCAGGGTAGAACTAGTTACAAATGCATTTCTGTGGCCCCAGTATGCCTGCACTGTGTGAGCACCTCTGCCCTCTTCTTGATATTTTTAGCCCTGCTTTTCTTTGGTGTATCTCTGCTCTTCCTCTGCATTAGAGGACAACTTACCTCCCCGTGTGGTTCGCCTGTTTTTCACTGCCCTTTCCTGACCCCTGGCATTTTTTCCTAGAGGCAGCAGGATGAATTTTAGTGGTATTCAAGCTCCAGGCACGACACTGCCCTAAGTCTCTGATGACACTGGGTATCACAAGAACTGCAAAGAATTCTGCCAGCACTTTTGAGCAGCCTGATTATGCAGTAGGTGTCTTGCTTTCTGTGTGGATACTGTGTTTCTAGGGGGGAGCTGAGTTAATCCCAGCTCTTGGTGCCATTAGGACAGAGGGACTTTGCCGTGGCAATGTGTATTGCCTGGGGCCATCCTCCCACTTGGCATCTCCAGCCTGATGTAGCCTCTGCTAATCCCTTTTGGGCTGCCTGCATGTTGCCCCAATACAGAGGAAAAGAAGCAACATCCGCTGCTGTTAGCAGCTTTTTGCTACTTGGAACTCATAAACTGGCAGTGTTCATGCTGCAGCTACCCTGGTTCAGGGGAACTGTGTGGGTGGTCATCTGAGTGCTGAGTACTGGGGAACTCATTGATGGGTGACAGATGCAGACCAGCAGCGTTTGTGCTCTGTCTCCCCCCATAGGGACTGTGACTGGCAGAAGCTCCCTGGCTCCTTGTTTTCATTCCCTGGAGGAGCAGGAAGACTGGGGTGGAGGGGGGCAACCAGAGCTCATTGCTTTCTTTTTTCTTTCTTTTTCCTCTTAAAGTCTTGGTGATTTCTGGAATTTCCAGAGAAGTCTAGATGAAATATAGAAATAGTGCTACAGGTCCTACAGCTGACAGAAGAAAAATGGGTACAGGATGCTTTCTTTTTAAGGGAAGTAATTGTTTTCACTGTTAAAATGGTTTCCTGAAGTGGTGATCTTTTTGGTAGTTAGGTGCTCAGTATGTGTGTAGATTTAGAGTACTGGGGTCTTCTTGATTTATTTTTTTTTTCATCTTCCTGATCAGCTAACAATAGACGTGAAGTAGTTGGGGGTTTTACTTATGACTTATGAAGTGAAAAATGCTTTGAAAGAGAAGATAGTTACTGGGTTAATCAGCTCTCTTGGGTCATTCCACCTCTGACAAAGTGGAGGAGCTGACTTGGGTGGGTATGGAAGTCATCATTCCTTGTAAACTGAATATGAGAGAACAAGTGAAATCTGACAGAGAATACTTAAACCTGTGACTTTGCTCTGGATATTTATACCAGCTTTTGTTTGATTTAAAGATCTTAAAAATCAACGAAATGATGTAAAATGGTTAAGATACAAGCAACTGAGAGGTGCTTGGCACCATGCAATGTAGATCAATGGCCTGAGGAGTCTGAAGCTTTTGTGTCTGGCACAAGACAACTGTTTTGTCAGTAGTGCTGACTATTCCAGGTCTTTTTTCTGCAGACCTTAGAGATAGCAAGTTGTGTTGAATTCTGCCATGTTAAGAACAGTCTATGGGGAGCACAGAGCCATCAGATCCTCCAGGAATTTCCCACAGGGCTGCAGCTCTGGCTTTTTCCAGGACAAGAGCCTACAAATGCTTCTGGATGCACTGTTGTGTTTGGGTATTTCATTTGCTTGTTTTTAAATCTGACAATGAATTCAAAATATGTACTTAGGGCAGGAAGTGTTCTCTCCAGGACTAAGTACACAGTTGCAAAGAAAATAAATATGAAACATAATGTGAAAGGTTTCATGAATGTTGTAGTTTTCTGTTGCTACAGAGAGGCCCTAGCATGTCTAGGGTGGGTTTTTTTTCAGAAAAGATTTAAATTTTACTGTAAGGAAAAAGAGGTGGCTCTTCCATAGCAGCTGTATTGTTTGGGCTTCTTATTTTAGTTTCTGCTGTCGCATGAGCTGACCTTTTTTGTAGGATGATCTAAAGCAAAGTTTGAACTAGAAAAAGTGACCTTGTTATGAGAATACCTAGCAGACATTCAGCATACCAGTAGGGCTAGCCTGGTAAGGTTAATGGCTTGAAAATTCAATTTCAAATGGTACTTTGATTCTGCTTTTTTCAAAAGAATTTCTCTTTGCAGTAAATTGACATTTAAATAACATGGCTAATTTTAACAGCAGAAGTATTGGAAAGCAGGGGTGTTTATATATCATCCTCATGTGGCTTCTAGGGTAGCTGTCTGGCACAATGCAAAACAGAAGAAGAAAGGAGATAATTGGATACTTGAAATTCAGTTGCAGGATTTAAACAGTCTCTTTCTTTATACTTGTAGGTGTAACTCCCATTCTACATTTTTCTGTATTTGTGTCTGATAAATGGTCTATTTACCCCTGTTAGATTGTTAGTGAACTAATAGTGATGTGTGGTTTGTATTTTGCAAGGAGGTGTGAGGAAGCACATAAGAAGAAGCAAGCCAGGATTCAGCTGGGTTTGCCCCATTTAAAGAGCATTTAAAATTTTGGGATCTGAGTATAAGGCTTCTGTGCAGTTCAAGCAATGGTTCTTAGCACCAGTTCATTATCTACAGAGGAAATATTTTTCTCTTTTTCCCTAGCTAATGGCTTATTTAAAAAAAAAAAATTAAAATCTGTAGTTGAAAGACCCAGCAGGCTCCACCTGCCATACTGGCACAACCCACTGGGGCAGCAGCATATCAAACTAGGTAATGCTTTTAGAGCTAGCATTCAGCAAAGTCTTTTCCATAACCAGCCCATGACTTTGTGAATGGGGCAGCAGACAAGGGGTTATGTGAACCTGCGTATGGTGAGGCACAAACATGTCACAGCCAATTTTAATCCTTAAGCCTGCTTTTGTTTCGGAAGTTCTTGTTTTCTGCAGGTATCTAAATTTAGCCATATTTTTGTCAGCTAGAACTTCTGTTACAGAAAAGAATGCTAGCAAATCTCAGCAATGTCACACTTCATTAGTCATGCAAGCACTTAAAAGCAAGGTTAGAAACACAAAATTCTGGAGATTTGTGGTGGCAGTTGTTTAAAAATGCCACACTGAGCTTTTTAGGATTTACCTTCTGAAAATGGACCAAGTTAGAGCATTAAATTGCAGGAACAATGCAGCTTTCTTAACTTTGGAAAAAGGAATATTTAAATCCTGAAGAAAAGCTTCACTGGACATGTATGCTCTTCTTTCTTTGCAACAGTGAAGAGTCTATCACATTCTCTTCCAGGTTCAAAGGCAGAAAATAGTATTTGCTGACAACCTGCTTTTCTCTTGGGTAGTGGCTGCAAGCTGCTTGGGTCCTGCAGATAAGCTCAAGGGATTCAAGGCATCCCCTGCTACACATTCTTTCTCTTTGCTGCTGCTGCAGTGTGGCCTGGCCTTGCTCTAGAGGGGAGGGTGAGAGGGCAGAAGTTGTGCCATGCCATGAGGCAGCAAGTCCCATGGATGGCACCTCTGAAATGGTGCTGAGCATGTGGCCCTGCCTTGTGTTCTGCTGCTGAGATCTTTTTTTCAATTGGCAATATATAAAAAAATTTACCTGTGTGATGATCTGCCTTTGCTGCCATGTTCTGGAGAAGCTCCTCACACAATTATAGGTTTTTTTGTTTCTTTTTGAACATAGCTGCATGTTCTGATGGGGGTTCTGCATGGAACTGATGGGGGGATTAAAAAATAGTGTTTACAGCTGGTGTTTACACTCTGGACATTTTCTGTTTCATTAATTTTTATTTTTTTTTGCTTTTGACCAGTGACTACTTGAAAACCTGGTAAGAGAATACCTTTTTATAGTTAGTAAAAACATGCACAGAAAGTTCCAGTTGCATACAAAAAAAGCTGGAATATTTTAACATAATATGCAAATTACATCCTTCTTGTGATAGTGCCACTCTGTAAAAATACTCTGGAGCATTCTGTTCTTTGGTCTAGTTGTGTCTGTGATGCTTGACCAGGGAGAAGAGTGACTGCAAGCACCAAAGTGGTTGTGCCCTTGGCTTTAGGGTTCTAACACGGGTGCTTTAGAGCATCCCAAACACACTTCTTTTCACACAGACAATGACTTTCCAGGTATTTTATTAGAGGGAATGGCTGACCAGTTATCTAAGTAGCTATTTAATAAGCAGCTGAGCTATCCAGAATGGGAAAAAATCAGCTTTGAGAACTGGGGTTGTGAGCAGGAGCTTCAAAGCAGTCCCTTGGCAGTCGTTGCTGAAGGGAAGGCCAGACAATGGTGAGCCCAGCTGGCTGGAGCTGAGAGCCAGTGTGCCAGGCAGGGAACAGGCAGGGAGGCCTAACCTGGCTGTTTTAAGAGGGAACAAAGCATGTGACCAAAAGAAAACTCATGTGGAATGGTTATGCTGAGAACTTGTTTGCTGTCATCCTCTTAAAGCTGCATTTAACCAAAGGTCTGAGTGGAGAACTTGGGGATGAATCCCCACTTAGCTGTACTGCAACTCTTCCAGAAATGTTTCAGAGGAAATGAAGTACACAACCAAGTGTCTTGACTTTGCTTCTCACTTGAGAATTACACCTCATAATGTGTCCCTGGTGCACGTGACAATCAAGTGGAGTAATGGTTTTACATCTCCTGGGAACTGCAACAGTTCTCACATCAATAATTCAAGGCATTGTTACTCTCATTGCCTTCATTACACTGGCAGTTGCAAAGCAATGTTAAAACAGATTCCCAGATTATGTTAAACTAGAAGATATTAGAAATATTTCAAGCCTGAAGACTTGATATCTTCTGTCAGTAACAATATTTGGTTTGGCATCTGATTGTAGGGCTTTTGGGTTTGTTTTTTCTTTTAAACTTTGTTGACTGTAATAGTGTCTTTGTTTCTGGAGACATAAAATGTGGATTCTTTCATAAAAGAGCTTTTTTTGTAACACCTAGACAAGTTTATAGAAGTTGTCCTAGCTCCAAAACATGTTATAAATTACTAATATTACCTGGAACTTCTCTGCTTTTTCTGAGCAAGGAAGATATAAAATCTCTAATTTGTACATATAACTGTCTGTGTCAGTACAGTGCCTTGGCCACAAAATCATATCTCTAATTGGAATAATCCATTTTGGATTATAGTTGAATAATGGATTGGGAATTATCCATCTTTTTTTTCAACCGAACTGTAAGTTCTCCATGGTGATTTGTTTGTTTCATTTCACAAAATACCTAATTCTGAGCTCATAAAATGACAACTAAAATTCTTGGTAATAGAGGGCAGTCAGGATTTAAAAACATAAAAGGCTTCAGAAATAGGGGTCTCTGGAGGTCTGGACACAGAGAAGAAAATAAACTCTGTACAGGGTGTACATACACAATGGTCATCTGGAAATAAAGGGCATTTTGAAGGTAGTAGCATTGTTAAACTAGATTTGTGCCAAAGTAAGAAATATCAAGAAATAAAATAAAAATTCCAGCATTTCAACGTTTTCACCCATTTTCTAGCTATAGAACTACAGCTGCTAATTTTACAAGCTATTCTGCTTCCAGGAACAGCAAATGTGAACCATAAACATCAATGATTTGCACTTAATGTGGTTCCCAGAACAGATTTCTGAAGGCAGCACAATGTGAAGTTGTGGGTAATTGAAGCCTCGAGGCATTCTTGTCCCTTGATCTTTACCTGGTTGCAGAACCTCATCTTCTGATGCCAAATCCCATTAGGGTACCCCAAAATGACAGATGGCTCTGCCTAAGTGCCAGTCGGCACAGATGTGATCCTAGGTTTTGGATAAACAGTAGGACTCTTTTTTGTATGTAGTAACCTAAATTTTCCTGGCCAGAGTGTAGCTACTCTGTGGCTTTAACACAGGTTATTCTATATAAATTAAGAGAAAAAATGTGTGTGTACTTGCATGTCTGTAACATTGCTGTGAAGCAGAGTAACAGATCTGGGCCCTGGAAGAGATGGACTAGCATAAGACAAGGCATGAATTTTAAATCCCTCACTTCTACAGTGTAACTCCTCCTGTAGAGTGTTCTAACCACCCAGTTGTGCTTTAGTTAACCTGAAATGAGAGTGTGTGAGTGCTAATGGCATGACAGAAGTGGCTTAAACACAGCAGCATAACAGAGGATACTTTTCTCCATAGATTAGCCCACAGGCTCATTTAAAAATATGCAAAGATTATGCAGATAGGCATTGACAGATGTTTTATTAATCACTGTAAGTATAAATACAGTCTCACAAAAGGACACAAGTAGACTGTTTAGCCTGCCTTTTGTAGAGTTGGTAAACAATAAATATTAATACAAAGCAGTAATTACCACAGGATATAGTACCTTGCTGCTAAGTGTATTCTTCGTGACTTCTGTTATTGCTGTTAGTGACTTCTCTAGCTGAGAGTAGCAAAACTGTGTCATCCAGAGGAAGCACAGCACAGAGAGAGGGGCATCATTAGCAAGCAAAAGTTTTTCTTACCTATGTGGGTACATGAGTGCTTCATGGTGTTTTAGTTCTACTCCCTTTACTCATTTAGGTTTTGAATGGTTATTCTGGGTCAGTCTTTATATGCAAGAGTCTTTACTCATTGAAGGCATAACTCACCTCGTGTTCCTGTGTACAGCTCCATGGCGTGCACTGGCAGCATCACCTCAGTTCAGAGGTTGAGACACTTCTGGTCAGCATGCAGAAATGCAGAGCCACCCTAATCCCCTCACTCCAGCTTCTCTGTTTTCCCCCACCAGAACTATAAGAAATCAAAGAACTCAGACTTCACTGCTTGCTTTAAAATGTAGATGCTGTGGTGCAAATTGCCCTGAGCATTTTATACCTCTGTTGAGTTCCTCAGATGGCAGTTGTCGCACCTCTTGGTGTTTGGTGGAAAACTGCTTCCACATTATTTTTAAATAACCTTAAACCCTTTCATTTTGCTCCCAATGTGCTGAACACAACAGAAGGGCAAACTCACAAGCTGCCTGTGTGACATCCTCTATGTGCTGCTTGTGTGTGTGTGCAGATTTGCTCTGAGCACTGTAACTTGTTCCAGGCTGACAATGGAAAGCAAAGCTCTAAGAACAGTAGCAAAAAGGCCATAGACCTAGTCAGGATGCTGGGGAAGCTGATAATAAATTTCAATCTGGGAGAACTCTGTGAGGTGTTTGGTAACTCCTGGAGCCAATACTCAGTATGTTAGAGAGCCAAATGTTAAGGTTTCCACTAATAGAGTGGGCAATTATTAATTCATGAAGCTTTGTAATCCCACTTTAGAATAATTTGCAAGACTTGTGTTGTCAATCAGGTAAAACAGATGAACTTTTCCCTTACTAAGAAAATCACGTGTGGACTTCCTTCAAAACTGAAAGGGAGAAAAGTAGTACAGCTTTAGTAGCTGATGGCCAGCCAAAATTGTATTGGTCAGCTCTGCTGAGCAATTGTTTGGACTGAATCCTTCTCTTGTATTAGGCTGAGAGAAAATCTGAAGACAATGAATCTTGAATTTGGTGTCTGCAAAAGAGTACAAAACAGATAATTAAGAAAAATTTGAGAAGATCTGTTTTAAAAACTGATAAAGTTCAGTACATTGCTGATAGTGTTTCAGTCACTGGTTTAGTGAATTCTGGATAGCCCCTTTCTGTCCTTCCTACCCATCATGAATATGCTGATTTCATGCACATGGTGAATGAAATATGCTCTGGAAAGAGTAAGAGGAGTAGGTGTAATGTTAGACACTAGGCCAGGAGGCATGCATACATCCCACCTCCAGCACAGTATGCCACTTTCTGTAGCTCTGTCCATACATTCTATTGTGTTTTCTTCCTCAAACACTTCCTGAGTCATCTTGACAAGTTGTTCTGCTGGAGCAGCTAAAAATATTTCTATCTGAGAATGGAGACTGCTCCTCTTCCCAGCATGGTCTGAATCTCTGCTTTGTGGAGTGTTTGATGTTGGGTCCCTGTGCAGGGCTGCTCAGAGCAGAGCTGCAAGCTGGGACCCATTCTCCAGCACCTGCAGAGCAGAGGAGTTCAGAACAAATAGGGGGCAGGGAGGATGCACCGGGTTTTGGGGCACAGCTGTGGGCCAGGTGGTTCCTGTGTCTGTGCTGTATGGGGGGGGTTGACTCAAGTTGGTAACTGTGAGGCTTGGAAAAGTGGGGCTGGATGGGACAACCTCTAGAAAACAAAGGTCCTGAAGGGCACTGATATAACACCCACCCAGCCAGAGAGATGAAGAGCATGGTAACTCCAGAAATTCTCTGATACAAAACACAGAAATTTGCTTTTACTCCAATATAAAAACCTCCTTTATAAAAACTCACCTCCTCCTTTTCAGGTTTTAATCTTTACCATGAGAAGTACCCACTTATTGGAATAGCTGTTATTTACATCTTTCCTAATTTTTTAGCAACTTCATGCTTTGACATATTCAGCTAAACAAACAGGGGGAAACTTGCATTTGTTTACTTCTTATAGAGATAAAACAGCTCACTGCCTCAGCCTTTGAAATACTGTGAATGATGGTTTTTGAAAGTGAATTTAGAAAATATTCTGAATTAAATATTTATGTTAAAGCTTTTACAAGGCAATCTGAATAAGCCTTTTGGGTTTTTTCCACAGCAGATTTAATTGTGCTTAGCTATAGATGAGAGTTTGATTCCCTAGCTACAAAGGCCTTCTGTTGTTTTTTGTGGAAAGTTCAGGCCCTCCATAGTCTCAATGCTAAGGTGTTGAGCTAGGATAAAACAAAGAGGCTTTTGCCCATGAATTTCACCCCCGAAGTGTTACAGTGTAGGTGAGTCCAGAGAGGGAAAGTCTACGTGGCTGTAATCCCTGGTGGATCAGGGTAGGTTAAATGCACAATATACTCACCAATTACCCTGCATGCTTTGGAAAGCCAGGAAGTTGTGGTGTTGACTATTCCAGACTTCTTGGAGTAGCAGAGAAATGGCAGTGCTGGGAGGCTGAGTGCAGAGAAGGGCAATGCAGGTACAGGAGACTGAAAAAAACCAGGAGACAGCACACTCTACACAGGGAATGCAGGGTGCCAGAGAGGGACTGCACATCCCTGCTGACTGCAGGAAGGGAAATGTGTGTGGGTTTGGGCTGCTCTGCTTGTCCTCAGAGAACAGAAGCATATGCTGCCTTCGGTTTTCAGGAGCAAGGATAAGAAATTGGGGATCAGAGGCTAAAACTCTGCATTCTGCTGGGGAGCAAGCAAGACTCCACTAGGTGTCCTTCATGTCCATGTAAATGACACCATCATATTTTGCTGGGAGGGCTGAAAGGTGCCTGCAGGAGGTGAAGGAAGACACCTGAATGCGTGGATCGATGAGCACTGCAGAATTCCTTTCTGCATGAAGTGAATTCTTGCATGGTAATGGGTGACTTGCACCAAAATATGACCTCTGTCCCTGGAGAAGTGTTTTTCTCAGTGGAACTACTCTTTAGATTATGGAAAGCAAAAACTAACATCTTTGAGGGGCTGCTTGTGCTAGTCTTGTTTGTAGCTTTTAGATGGCTGCTGGGTTTTCTTGCACACTTTAATGTATAATACATTATTGTTTATGGTGACTATGGCCACTAGTGCTCACTAAGGTTGTGGAGAGAGGAAGGAAGGAGGTGAAGTTGCCAGTTTGGATAAGAAAGATGGCATCTCTGCTGCTGAAGCAAACAGTATTATTAATCCTGAGACTATTAGTAGTTATTAATAATACCTTCTTTGGGACATAATGAGGTGGGCATATTTTTCAGGCAGCTTGAGAATGTCTAACTGTGTTCATAGTTGGGGAAAAGTGTTTCTTAGTGAATGTAGAGTTGTAGGTGAAGAGAAGTCAGATGAAATTTGTGACATATGTGCACTGAAAAAGAGAATAGTAGACCTTCCTTACTGGTTCTGCAGAGAGTTTACGGGGAGGGTGATGGTGAGTATACTGGTGGCATCCATTAATGCCCTGTGTAGTGCTAGTGAGATCTTCTAGTGCATATTTTATGGAAGTTGTGCCAATGCATTAATGCTCAGAGTAGCAGCCACTGGAGGGAGGGAAGGAGGGAGGGAGGAACCAGCAGCACACAGTGGAGAACAGATTAGTTCTCCACACAGGAGGAGACACAACAGGACAGAAATCAGTTTTCTTCAGTAGCTGTTCTGCACTATGCTGCTCAGTTGTCTGCTTCCCATGCAGTTGCCTTCTAGGTCTAACAGAACTGAGCTTGGAAAGAGATGAGAAGGGCAGGGATGGGAAGGAAGGAGAACTATGAGAAGAGAAAGTGGAAACGGCTGAGGAATTGATTCTCAGGCAATACCTGCTCAATGGGCTTTCAATTCTCTGAGATGTTTGGTTTCAAAATGTTTGCCAGGTCTTCTAGAGATGTTGTGCCATTTCTAAGTATTATGTTATCCTGGCAGCATGACTGTGTGACTGAGTGACTTACATGTCCCCATACAGTGTGTTATGTTACAAGATGGTATCACTAAGCACAACTTTCAAAAGCTGGATGCTCTTTTATGGTCAATATTGACAAAATAAATGTCAGCTTGCACATAGCACATCTGGGTCCTGCAGCTAACTGGGAGATCACCAACTGTGTATAGAAAACATAAATTCAGCACTGAAGAAACAGGTCTGGGAGTGCCTAATATCATGCATTTGAATAGCTGCCTACTGTGCCATGCTCAGTTAATTTGCTTTCCATTACGTTGGCACAGACAGTATCAAATGAACAATGCAAAGCTGCTTGTTTTGTGGTGTTTAATGCTGAAGAAACATGGGCACATGCTTTTCCTGTTTCTGCCTTGGCTATTTTCTGTCTTTTTTGAATGGGGAAGGGTGAAGTAATTTAGCAGCCTACACGCCTTAACAATGTGCACAGACAAATAGATGAGAAGTGATACTCTGTTTGAACTGCAAGGGCAAAATTAGTACTACAGATAGCATGGCAAAGGTGTGTGGTGAATTATACCTCTATATACACTGGATTTTGAGGATTTATTACTGTGTGCCTGTTGGTATTTAAAAATGACAGATTAATCTGACATGATCTGGGAAAACTGAGACTACCTTCTTTCTCTGTTCTGTTAGAGGAACAATGTCTCAACTTGAAGGAATGTATGGCAAGTTACAAAGCTGCTGTAGCTTTATTCCACAGAATGAAGTTGAATACGCAGATTTCTGGATGATGTAAAACAGAGGCTGGGGGAAAAGGAAGGTCTTACAGTAAAGACAGGTTGCAGAAGATTAAAGGCAGGATATGGTAAAACAGGAATTCAAATATATGTCGCAATTTGTTTTACAACATAGCCATAAAATGCCACTTAAAATGCCTCATTTGTATTCTGTGTCAATGTAATAGATGTAAATCTTTCAGGGAGTTAGGACGTATACATTTCTGTTGGCAAGTGCAAAAAGCCTATGATCAATGGCAGAAACTTGAAAGGGTTTTTAGTTGTTAGGACAACATGACTGAACTTTCTGGGACTGCATCACTCAAATGAGCCCTCCATCTTAGGCCATTCCTTCAGCCTCCCTTTTTGACATTCTGTCACTTCACAGGAAGTCCTGGTAACTGGGTAGTGACATGTCTGCTTGTGACACTCATTTGCCTGTTGCACAGAGGTTCCATCCATCTCACACGTTTATGCTGCATCTCTAAATACAGCCTTCTGCAAACCGTTTCAAATGAGCTGTATTAGGAGGAGTGACACTCCCTATGAATGTGGATATTGCTGCAAATGGAACCCCTATTTGTCAGGATTCAGGGAAGTAAAGGGTATGATAAATTGTTAAAAAAGAGTTCATCTGAAAAGGCACAATAGACACTAACAGAGTTATCAATGTTTCAGCTTTTCTGTGGAATAATAACGCTGTAAAAACAGAATTGTGTGACAATTTCACTGAGTTTTATGGTGACTTGCCAAGTCCACTTGTGGTTCAGCTTCAAATTCGATTTCCAAATAAATTCCAGAAATTTCAAGATAAAGTGCTGTTAGTGAGGATTTCAGTATTCCCAATGAATTATTTTCAACCTCCATCTCTGTTGGGGAGCTTTCTCAGTCTATTTGTAATGTGTTTCTGATTTAGGGATTAATTGGTTCTTGTCCCTGGGAGGGTGATACTCTATTCATCTGTAGCCCTGTTTTCCACTGGGTAGAGACAGTCTGTTCATCTGTTAGTACCTGTAGTTGTCCTGTTTGCTCACACTCATTTCCTGCACCTCATCCATTAGCCTTTTGTTTCACTTAGAAGGGCCAGCACGCTGAAATCTAAACACTGACCTCTTCAGAGAAGTATCAGCTCCAGGGCATATGAAGTAGTCAAAACAGCCCTGCAAGGCTATTTGAGAGGTTGTCTACATCCTCAGGTCTGGTCAGGCTGCTCATTTATCACACAGCTTACTTCAGGAGGCTGGGTGAAGTGCTGAAGGCTGTGATAGCTTTAGGGTCACACAGATCTGCACCCATGCAGCCTAGATCCCAAGCCTGCCTTGCCTTTAGTGTGCACCCTAGCCATGGGAGTGTCCTTTTGCATTCCTTTGCATCCCATTTGGCTTGGTGGCTACTAGATGGAACATGCCAGTACATTAGGTAATGGCTGGGTTTTAATGCTTTTTTTTTTTTTAAAGAACTTTACTACCTGTTGAGAAGATCATAGGGCAGCACTTTGTTAGTGTTTCTCTTCCCTGTTTTCTCCCTGTTTCCTGTTTCACTATAATGTATTCTGAAAGCCTAGCATTCATCTTCCAGAGTACTCAAAGTGCTGCTTTGAGGTACTCCATCTCTGAGAAGTGGAATGTATATTTGTTTTCTTTCTGTATCTGGAGGAGTGTGTATTTCTTGGATCTGTTTTCTCTGTCTGGAGGAGTGTGTGTGTGTAAACTGCTTTGATTTGCAGTGGTTGCCCACAACAAGTGCTACTCAGGCACATATGCTCCAGCTGCTCTTTGTGACTGGTAGGCAAGGAGCTAACTGGTCATTTGCCCAGAAGGCCAGGGTGGAGGTAGTCTGCTCCAACAGACTTGAAACCAATATGTGATGCATCTGTCTGTTATCTCCTCTTGCCTGCTTCTTGCTTTCTCATTCTCCAGTCATTCTTTCCACTGACTGATTACTCCCAAACAGATAATTCCCTTGCTTTCCCATCTCCTTTCTCTATTGGCTCTGTTTTCCAAGAGGCTGTTGTTTCCCCCATTGCCCATGGGACATCTGGTTGATGTGGCAGTCTGTGTGATGTCACAAAGTGAAGTCCCCCAACCCCTGTTCCTCACCTTTCTTCTTGTCAAACTACACGGCCAAGGATTTTATTGTGCCAACTGATTCTGTAAATATTTGAGTTACCTGCCAAGAATGGTGTTAGCAGAAAAAGGATACTTCAAAACCTGGCAAATAAATAAAAAAACAGTCCTCTTCTAAAAAACATTAAATAAAACTCCACAGTGCTTGATTATCTCGGGATTTCTGAGTTTATTGAAGTTTAAGGTCAAATACCCTCTCTCCAATTACTTTCTTGTGATGAGTGTTCAGCATTTTACCACTAAATAGCACAAGTAAAGGTGTTAATTCTTCAGTGATAATGGAAGGTAGAGTTGTTGTGGCTGCATGTTTAGGATTTGTTCATTTTAGGATTAGCAAGGTATCTGTTGATGGCTGTGTCTATAGTACCCCAGAAGATTTGCTCTGAGAGAATTCCAAACTTCCACCCTTCTAAGAACAACTTCCTTAGAATTTGAGTATGACATACCCTGTTTTACTTGTACACCTTTTCCAGACACCTTGCTACAATTCTTCAGGCTGAGTTCCACTCTTTGGGGTGGCTGTCAGTCTGCTTTGCAATTTTAATAACAAAGAGGAAGAGAGAAAGAACACAGAAACAAGAGTTGAATATTTGTGGCAACACAGCTGATCTTCAGAGCTCCAAATCCCATTCTTAGGGTTTTCTGGATGGTGGCAGGCAGGCTGATATTTTCTTTGTGAGCCTGTTCATGCAGTTCAGAAAATCTTTGGCAGGTAGCCACTATCCTTTCAGCATTTATATGCAACTTCAAGCACCATGGGCAGCTTGATATGCAAAAATCATGGGTAGGCCTTCAATTCTTCATGTTAATAGAAACCAGGGGTTTATGCAGGATTATAGACACTGATCAAGTTGTATAAGTTTCATGAACTTTACTTAAAATTGCAAACAACTTGTTTTTCCAATTTTGCCTCACAGTCTGAAGAGCTCTCTATCAAGTTTTAGGTTGCTGCAAGTAAAGGACATCACTTTAAAAATCCCCCACTTAAAAAGACCCCAGTCTCTGTATCTGTCTCTCATCCAGCAGGCAGTGCCTAGAGCAGATGCCTAACATTCCCAGGACATGCTCCATTTCCCCACAGTCTCACTGTCCAGCACTTCACCATGATGATTTGGGCAGTGCCTGGCTAGTTCGAGATGTCCTCAAAGTGATCATGAAGCAGCCAGTAATGGCTCTTGGCCCTTCCTTCCTCCTGACTTGCTGACCAGCTTTGTGTTTTCCTGGTATGACAAAATAACATCTGCAGACAGGGGGTATCCAAATTTGCTCAGAATTTAGTGGACAATACAGCAGTCTTTTCTCTGGCAAGTAGTGTGTGAGATTGACATAGGTCAGCAGAGACAACAAATGATGGTGGCTTCATGTGGTATCTTTTCCAGCCTCCCTGACCTTGAAAGATTTGAGACCAAGAGAGCCAGGTACTATGCTGGAAGTCTTTCCAGGCTTTAGCAGGAGAGGAACCCAAGGGCACAAGCACCAATGCACTGGGAACTTCCAATGCCAACGGATGAGGAAGCTCATTTTTTAGCCAAAGCTGCCTCATTTTTTTATGGGATCAGTCCCTCTTATCAGCCTGTATTGTTACCCACAGTAATGTAACTGAGATGGTGTGTCTGCTAGTGTTGGTGCTGGGCCCACTTGGGGATAGGGAGAGAACTCAGTAAGAAAAAAAAATCCAGCAGGTTGGAGGAAATAAGTAAAAAATATGCTTTAATTTGGTCTTGTATGTAAATCCCTGGCAAGTAAATGCAGTTGCCTGCTCTGTCCTTCTGTCTTGCAGTGATGAGAATTAGCCCAAAGCAACCCTAGCAGAGAAATTACACGTTCTTAATATTTTCATATTTTTACTCTTCCTGGACAGACTGAAGGCTGGGGCAACTTAGGGAAGGAACAATGTTGTATTCTGCTTTTCTTCTAGCTAGAGAAACTCAAACTCAAAAATATTGACCAGGCAATTACAGAGCAGATACTGCTCCAAACAGATGCTTTATTATAACATTTCAACAATTATTCTAATTCTGATTCATGTGACATTTAAAGATGCTTAATCCTGAATTTTTATGCATTATTTTGCATAACACAAAGAGATGCAAGCAAATGTACTGTAAACTGCAGATTTTATGTCTTTAACTTTTGGGCCGTGTAGTAATTAGTTTTGCTTTCACCACAGAGCTTCATTGGTTTGGTTTATATCACTTTTTCATGAGCTAGTTTTCAAGCATATTCTTAATCTCAAGATGGATTTGTTATAAAAGAAAAAACGCTCTTAAGAAGCAGTATTAAAATTTATTTCTTTCTGGAATGTGGTTTCCATCTTTGGGAAACACTGTTAATCTCAAGGAAATATAAATCTTTGGGTGTACACAGACAGCAAATCTTTTTTTTTTCTTATTTCATATTTAAAGATAATAGGTTGATTCACACTGGAAGCAGTGAATCCTGAAAGTGAGATAGGTTTAAATTTACAGCTAAGCAGTCTTATTTTATGTTTTGTGTAGCTTTAAAAAACAGGTTCATGGCTATTTACATGTAATTGTGCACACAGAATAGATTTTTGAAGTAGTTCTATATCTTTTTCCCTAATGAGAGCTTTTGTTTCTGTTCCAAATCATAAAGCAAAAACAAGGTTTAAAAAAATTAGAATTGGAAGGGTAAATGCAGAGAGACTGTCTCAAAATGAAGCAAACTGTCAGGAATTTATGAATATAAATAGTTTTTAGCAAAAACATGTTATCAAGGAGTTCTCTCAACTATATTTGGCATTTTTGGAGCAAGAGTGTTGGTGCTTTATTAAAGAACAGCCCCATAAAAAAGGAGAGTTTGTGGAACCTCAGCTTGGTGTGTCCTTGAAATGAATATAGGAAATCTGAAAGGTGTACTCATGCTCCTGTGGCTACATCCAAAAAACCATTATTATTTTTTTATGTTTTTGGAGCACACATCAACCAAAAAGCTGCAAATAATCTACAGGAATGCTGAACTGCCACAAAATTATTTATGATGAAAGCGAAGGTTATAAAATATTAATTTTCTTTATTATTATTCACGTAAGATGGTGAAATGAAACAAGGTGAGCAGCACACCTATTTTCTGTGTCTCCTACTTTCCCTCTTACTGCCTAATAATGATGGAGAAGAGGCGGTCTGGGAGCATTCCAGTTATAGTTCTGAGCAGGATTTTATATTGTTACATGCTTCAGACTCTCTCAAATTTGTACTTAACCTGATAACTTAGCCTACAAAGCATATGTTCCCCCTCAGCCACACAGGCTATTACAGACAGAATTATAGGCTCATCTTTATGAAGAAGGAGCCATGTTTTGAAGCAGGATCTCATTACTGTCTGTGCAGTCTTGTGCAGCTCTTCCTTCCCAGAGCCTTGGTTTGAGTTAATAGGGGCTGCATGCAGACGGGAAACGTGGGAGCAGACTCTAAGGTGATATGCAATGCAAATCTTTTCAGCCACTTAAATACCATGGAACTGTGGGGTTTTTTTGGTTACAGACTATGTTCTTAAAAATGTATTCAGCAATTAAACAGCAGCTGCTTTGGGGAAGTTTCTCTGTTGCTGCCATTACAAGCCTGATGACCTTACATTTCAACCATCATTCTGCTTTACCAGTGTGCTGTCGGTGCTCACCTGAGTGAGAGAGAGAGCTGAGAATCACCTTAACACATTTGCTGGTTTTAGGGGCAGTAGAAGAGGAGCTTTCAGGCATGTAGATGGGCACTGGTGCTTCTTTGAGCCTCCAAGAGGTGTCAAATTAATGGAAGAGCTCCTTACTGCCCATGCTGTAAATGACATTGATATTGGCCACACTGTGGGCATCAGGGGAGAAAACAAGGGTGAGAAGATAGTCAGGTGGCTGTTTGGATAAAGCCTGCATCTGAATACTTAACTGTTTCTCTCTTCAACTAGCTCCAACATGGGAAAAAAGCCCACAAAAACCCCACTCTCTTGTGTGGGTTCCTGCTGCTTTTTCATTTCTTTCCTGAGCCGATTTCCTCAGAGCCTTGAACGTGTTAAATGAGGCCAAATGGGAAGAGGGGAAAGAGCATGGAGAAGGGGTAGAAAAGGGAATAGCACCATCCAGTTGCTGTGATGTGGTATACTTGCCAAAATAAGGGATAACACCCACTTTCAGGATGAGGATCAGGCTGCTGCAAGCGTTTATTCAGTTGCCAGTGCTGTATTCAGTTCTCTGGATGCCATTCCTGAAATCGCCTCCCAGACCCCAGCTGTAAACACAGTTACTAAATGCATACCTCAAAAAAGCACTTCTGAATGCAAATGGCCCTGTTTTCTTTTGTGTACATAAAGCCACTTGGGCGTTCATGTGGGTGTGCATCATATTCATTTTCTCAATGATTGATAGACTGTCTTCCAGACCAGAGGGATAAAAAGAAAAGTGGAAGTCAAAGCCACTGATTTTTATTTCAGCAGTAGCCAGGCACATACATCTGTGTGCAGAATTTGGCACTCAGCAAATCTAACTTTTGCCAAGCCAGCAAGAGTAATTGGTGTAAAAAGGCTCTTGTGAAATGAAAACATGCATGAACTAAGTATTTCACATCTCTATATTGGAAGTTATTTTTAGGGTCAATTTGGGTTATGTGGGTATATTGTTTGTGATTAATATAGGATCTTTACTATGCAAAAAATGGTTGTGAAAGCAGAAGCCAGCTGGTCTAGTTGGGTAGTCTTAGTGGCCATAGAAGGTGCTCCCTGAGCATGTGTGATGACATTTTCCTGCAACAGACCCCTTAGAGTACACTCCCAATCATAAATCACTTCTGAGATACGTTGCAGCCAGTGAGGAGAGAGAAGTCTGAATGATAGATACTGACTAGAGACTGTGATAGTTTTATTTATTTTTAAAATTGTCATGTGCATATTGTATTTAGTTACATACAAGACACTTAACAGACATTACACCATGGAAACCACATTGCTTGGAGGTGGTTATGTGGAATAGGGATGAAATCACTTTTTCTAAAACGCTCACTGGAACTAACACAGGTGTATAAAGTTCTAACTTATGGTAGACCATGCAATTGCAAAATTACTGTTTTGGAAGCTGTATTAACTGATTTGTTACTACTCACTGAGACAACATTATTTTTATATGTTGCAGATAATTTTCATTTGCTTCATTTGTACCTGTTGGTTGTCCTGGGGTTCTACGTCCGTTCTTTTCTCTTCAGATAGAAAGGCTGGAATTTACAGGGGGAAGGAAATTAAGTTTCAGATTAATCCAAGATTTCAAATATTGTATGCCTTATGATAAAATCAGAACAGGCTATGCTCTCTTTGCACTGAAATTGAAACAGTATGCTGCTGCACTTAGGGTACTAGTGAGCATTTTATGCTGGCATTGGGAAGGAGCAGTATTACCAACTCTTCACTCCCTTTAAGATAAAGATTGGTGGAAAAGGGAAGGAACTTTAACCCTATCTCAAATACTGAACAAGAATTTTTGTAGGACAGGGAATTAGCACATGAGGTTTATCACTTTCTGAAAGCATAGGGGGGAAAGAAAAATTAGTTTGTTTTCACAGTAAAGCCTCTTTGAAGTTTTCATTACTTTCTAGGGTGGGAGAAGAGAAACCCTCTGAAACCCCCAGTTTTCCCTTCCCCGAGATGAATGGAGACATTTGATATCACACCTACAGCTCTGTAAGATACTGCAGAGATCTCTGGAATGAGCACTGAACTAACATGTTTACCTGTGTGAATCATGTAAAACCTGAAAGCTGTACAATTCAAGCTGGTCCTGCTAAAAAGCAACATTTTTTGGCAAAGAGAAAGGATATCTTTGTTGGAAATTTAATTGGTCCTGAAGACTATTTCAACAGACTTATCAGAAACATTACAAGTTGAGTTCAGACCAAGACCATGTTGTACTCTGCTTTCACAGGCTTGCTTCCTCCTCAGCACTGGTCTGGCCTGGAACTACTTTCTAAAACTGAAATAGTGGTAACATTGTTGGAAAGAAAAAAATAGAACCAAAAATAGGGAAGGAAAAAAAAAGAGAGAAAAGAATAATGCCATCCTTAATATAAGGAAGTCTACTCTGTGAGTTTTACATCTCCATTTTTAAATTTCAAGTCATATGTTTACAATAAGGATCTGACCTCTTGGATGCTGGTCTGACCTCAGCCTCATCAGAATGAGCTCCGTGTGTCAGCGGGGATGTGCATCACTGCACATGTGGCCCACCCTCTGATGTCTTTACAGATACATAACAAGTAAATTTCCTAAAACTACTTTGAAACAAATTCCGACCAAAAATTAAAGACCATGTCTTAACATGAAAAAGAGAATGCTCAGCTACTTTGTCTGGAATAAAGCAGCAAAGGGTGCATTATGCTGAAGGTACAGATGCTTTTAACTAATTATACCAGCTCTGAGAACAGAACTAGAGTCTTGGTCTGGTCACCCCTGAAAGAGCAAATATTTCTTGCTCAACAGTGTCAGATGGGGTCCTTGTCTTATTATTCTTTTTTAATAGCACCTAACTCGTGTTATCTGTTCTCATCAATATCCCTTGATAATGGCCATCCGTGCTTTAAAGGTTTTATAAGTAAACTACAGCTATCTAATTTTTTCTTTTATAGTCAACCAGTCTTTTCATTTTTATGAAGGAGACCATACTGATCTAGCGATACAGACTCTCACTGCTTTGTCTGTTACATGATTGTTATGTTTCCATTTATATCACAATCTTCTCTGTACTATTCAGATACAGAAAAAGGAAAAAACCCTACTGGAGAGTTAGATTTTCTGTTTGTAGAAATGCATTTGATAGCAGGGGGAGGGAGTGTTTTCATAAAGTCCAATTTTTTAATAAAATCCAATTTCCTTTTCACATCACAGGAACACTATGACAAAGGAATTGCAGCAGGTGTCTTTCATGGAGAGAACATAATTGTGAAGCTTGCTGGTATCCTGCTTGCTCAGCCTCTCCAGCACTGACAGCCGGGTGAGGGGCTGCTGGTAGAGGAAAGGCTGGAGCCCAGCTGGGGCTTGAGGTGCCCACAAGCAGAGGAAGCAGCAACCAACTGTGCAGGGCTCTGTTCTGGTGGTCTCTGTCCTTTGCTGCTTGTCTGTCACCATGAGGTGTCCCCTGTCCTGCTGAGCTAGGTGCTTTTGAAGCACACTGTGACCTCTTCATTCCTAGTGTACTTGAGGGCAACGTTTTCCTCATTTTGTGTATCTGGTCTAGCTGTCACTGTCACTGGAACAGGCAGTGCAACAGGCTACCCAGGGAGGTTATTGAGTCACCATCCCTGGAGATACCTAAATTATGTGTACATGTGGCACTTAGGGACATAGTTTAGTGATGGAATTGGCAGTGTTAGGTTAACTGTTGGACTTCTGATCTCAAACTGTCTTTTCCAGCCAGTGAGATGAACTGAAGACTTAGAGCACATGAAGGTCTGGATGACTTTTGTCTTTGCAGCCACTGTGCAGTTTCAAGGAATGGGCACCCTGCCATAGATATTTTGCCTGTGTCACCAAAATTTAAAATCTGTGTTGAAACAGAGAAAGGATACAAGTTCAAACAGAAAGGTTGTCTGTAATGTTCAATAGCCTGCTGGAGATCTGCTTGATTTTTTGTGTGTTCTGGATCTGAATAAGCAGCAATTTCAATATTTCCCTTTCCAAAATACACTTCTTGTTCCAGTGAAAAGATCTCAGGTACTTGTTTCAGGGGGACAGTGACCTCAGACAGGATTCTTCTGGCTGGGCAGGGAGCACTCGTTCCTCCAGCCATGTTAGTACAGGTCTCACATCTGAATCACTTGATTTCATAGCTTTATTTCTCGTTCATAAGGTGAAATGCTGAGGCTACTATGTCCGTGACGTGTCTATAGCTCTTCTTTTCAAATCTTACTGATAAAATATTCTAGCCCAGAAAGAATTACCATTAGTGTTTTGAAATCACTGAAAAACAAGGTGTCCTGCTGAGTACAGTGTAGTAGTAGATAGCAGCTGCTTCCTTAGTCCTCTTTTCTCCTGTTTAGTAAGCTTTGTTTGTTGCTGTCAGTTGTACAAGGCTTAAAAAAACAGATTTCTAGCTCCAGCAGCATGTGGATATCTCTTGTTACTGTCCATATGCTTTGGTAATCACTCATGTTGACAGAGAGGTTCCCTTGTTCTTCCAGGTCAGAGACCCTCTGGTCATTACATTAATTTGAACAGTTTAAGAATGATCAGCAGCAAAAGGAGAAAACACCATTTGTTTTCTTTCAATAAACAACTCATCTTCTTGCAAGTGCAATACCCTCTGCTTTTGTCTCTCACATACTATACCATAAATTTATGCTGTCTACGAGCTCTAACCTCCTGGATGTTTTACAATTCTTTGGATTGCATCCTTGGCAACAATTCTGACTTGCAGCCTCTCATTAGTTGTGTTGTCCAAGTATCTGAGATCAGATGCAGTGTGTTGAGAAGTTGATGGAGCTGACACAATGCTAACAGCACTACCACAGTAGATGCTTTTTGACAAATCAGGAGGAAAAACTTTCCTTTTTTTTCAAATGGATTATTCTCTTAGTCTTCAATAGTATAGGTATTGATAGGTTTCAACAAAGTTGTGATTTATGTTGTGTTTATCCCAGCATGACATCAGAAGTGCTACTGAATCATATAAGGTGATTTTTTTTTTTAATCATTGTTGCATAAATGACACTTCACAAAAACTATTTGATCTCAACCCTTGCTTCAGGTTAACATGTTCACTTTTCCATGTCAAATTGTCCCAGTCTCAAGAAGCTATGAACCCTTCAAAGCAGTTTAGCACCATCATACCAGTGACAGATTAACTCTGGACAAATCTATGCTGAATTTGTTAACCTGCCAGAAGGACTTTTCAGTGTCCACCCAGCTCATTTCTTACAGTTTGAAATAAACACAACTGGTGCAGCAGGATTTGCTCCTGATTTATGCTTTATCTTCTCATCTGTGTGTCATACCCTTAATTTTCTGAAAATGTTTTCTGGATGAATCTTCCAGTATTTAATTTGTAGCTATTTTTCATATGCAGCCAGTGTTTTCCTGCAATGTTCCACCTTCTGGAAGGCTCCTGGCTCCAGAAAGGAGCCCATGGCTAAGAGGGGCTACAGAACCTGCAGTGAGATGAGTTCAGGGTCAACTCAAAAGAAATGGGAGGTGTTACCAAACCCAACCTCTTCCACTTATTTCCAGCCATCCCCCAGCCTGTTAGTGCGTACTCAGAGATGATGAGAGGAACTCCGTCTGGTTTGGAGCTTGTAAAGCAAAGGCAAATCAGTCTTGCTGGCTGCATCCATAACAAGTAGAACATCATAAAAGCAGCAAAAACCTGCAGCAGCTTGTCTTGATGAAGACCTTAGCAGAAGCACAGTTAGTGCTTCCTCTCCTCTGCTGATGGTGGCTCTGGTGGGGCTGCCAGCCTGGAGGATGATTGTTTGGATTTTTTTTCATTCTCAGCATCTGTCTAGCAAAAACTGGAGTGGTCCCTGCAATTCAGAAGCTGTTGAATAGCTCTTAAATGGAAATAACTTGTCTTTGTGGTGTGATCTCAATTTGAACTAGGCAGCTGAAGGCACAAGGCTGTGTTTGGGTAACACTTCCAGGCAGATACTGAGGATGTCCTCCACTCTTTTCACTTTTAAGTCTTTTGGTTTGGATATCCCTACACACACATACAAACTTTTCATGAATGAGCTTTCTCTTTGGCTGATTGTGGGTTTGTTGTGCTCCCAGACCACAACCTCTGGCCTGGGCAGCACAAATTGCACATGGACTCCTCAGGATGAAAGATAAACATTTTTTTCCCCTTTGCCTACCTTCAGAATACAAAGTTTCTCAAAACACTAAGTGACAGGCACATAGGGCTATTGCAATAGGTAGGGTAGTTGGGATTCCAAATATTCATTTAAATGTATGCTACCTGCCAGCAGCTTAAATGGGAGCTAGTGGTTGCTTTAGTGTAAAACACAAACTCTACCAAATAAATCCAGTATTAAGAGCTTGTCTCCTCCCACCAATTACTTCAAAGCAGTTGAATGTTTTGAGACAAGTATTGAATTGTTATCAAAATGTCTCAGTCTCTCAGCTCAAACTTCGACATATTCCATAGGGAGTTTATTTCTTTAGCCAGAAATATGGCATTGAGGATTCCACTCAGTAACTTCCCACTCAAGTTATAGATTTTCTGTCAGAAAAAATAAAATCATGCTTGTATACTGCTACAATTAAAACATATGGCTGGGCTTTGGCATCTGTTCTTTTTTTCTATTTAAAGACTTGGAAGTGTATAATAAAAGGGGTGTTTCTATGACTATAATTTTGTTAGAGATTTTACACTGATACTACTATATTTCTTTAAGAGCTATAAAAACAGTTCTTTACTCTTTGGTCCATGAATCATAGCTTCTTCATGGGAACTGTGACACCTAAATTAAAATAAGTTTGATCTCTGTAAAGAGCATCAGTTTTAAAATATATTTGTTTTCAATTTTGATGCTATTTTTGCTTTCATGTTCCAGCTCCTGTGTTATCAGATTGAGTGTTACAGTGTTATGGACACAAATATGGAAACAATATTGGTTCTTTGGCAGCACCTTAACACTCACTGATCAAACACTAAGTGCCATCTGATTACTTCCACAAATCACAGCAAAGAATAGAGTTTACAGTTGGATTATCAGGATCCACAGAGTGAAGTATGTGCTAATAAATTCATCACATTTGGAGATGAATGCATTTCTGGAAATAATAATCTTCAAACTGATAATCTTTGAATCAAAGTAGGCTGAACTTCTTGGTGGCTATTAAATACCTAAAACAAAATAAAACAAACAAACAAACAAACAAAACATATCTCCTGCTTTGGGGTCTCAGGTTCATGATTAAGATGTGACAGAATTCTGCACAGCTGACTGCAATGCATGGAGAAGTGCTTGCCTGAGGCTGTAGCCCCTACTTACCAGGACCTGGAGAAATATATCAGGGATACAGTTCCTGTAGGAAAATCCTACCTTCATCTTCTGTTTCTTCACACTAGTGTGCAGTACACAGAGCATCTCTGTGGATCTGTTAAGCCATAGACTCATAGAATGGGTTGGTTGGAATGGACCTCTACAGATCATCTAGCCCAACCCTCGATTTATATTTTTTAACCTTTTCCTTGCCTCTTTGGACAATTCAGAAAATGCATTCCTGGACAAGTTGGAGATACTGCATAAGTCCTAATGTTAAGTTCTCTCATCAGCAGATTTCTAAATACTTCACTAAGAGCTTCAATGTCTTTATTCCTTATTCTCTCAGTGGGCAAGCTGAGGTGTTGAGACGTGACATAATCTCAGTGAAGTTAAGAAAAAAAAGACAGAAATACACTTCCCATCTCCTGAACCTCTTTCTTGTGCTCTCCCATCAGACAATGTATGCCTGATGCTGTTTAGACCAAATAACTACAGTCATCTTTGTTGAAAGTGTTCTTTTACTCAACCTTATGATGTGCTCTTTGTCTTCCATGCAGTCTTGTTTCACACACCTTTTAAAATCCATTTATGTATTACTCCAGTTGTTTATTATGCCTGATTCATGGTGAGTTTATATTAGACAACTATATGTATATACCCATCTCTATTTCAGTTTCATGTTTGAAGATACTAAGTGGTGGTGAGGGTTTTTTATGACAGCACAGTTTTGCCCCTCAAGTTCTTAAATCAGCAATGTCACTTTGTGGCTTTTGATTTACATATTTTGAGTTTTCCAGCCTGGTGTATTTTGAGAGAAAGACATCAAATGAGTGCTCCATCTAAAAATGTAGATTCATTGCTGTGACTCAGAGGAACAGAATTACCATACCATAAATTGTTGGTAATCTGTCTTTCCTAGGGCACCTACAGTTTTTACCATCTGCTCATATCAGCTTCTCCCTTTTGGCCAACTTGAATAGCCAACTCCATGAAACAGCACAGATTTTAATTATATTAATGAATAGAGATTATGCAATGGGTGGACGTGTCAGCAACAAACATATCACCAGTCCTTCCTTTTCAAATGCTCAGAGATTTTTAGCTGTTAGTTGTTCTTGCAAAACCTTCTTCACTAACCTCTCTCTGTGGTTGTACTAACTTCCAGAAGCTTCCTCCTTTGCTACTCCTCAGTGAAAATATTTTTTCTCTACTACTTTTGAAAGCTGATTGAGATGCTGCTTTGTGTCTTTTCCACACTTCTGTTTTTGGGAGAAGCTGAAGAAGTATTTAGCTGGTTGCAGGTTAAGACCTTGATCACTCCCACTACTTCTTTTGGCTTTGTAGACAGATATTTTACAGTTGCCATCTTCTGATAAAGAATATTGCTTTAAAGCTGAAGATCTGAATTATTCTTACCATGCTGAATGTGTCAAGATCCTAGACAACTGAAAGGACAGTTAGTTTTATGAGCTTTGACCTGTCTTCAGAGTGGAACCATTTTGATGGTGGGTGTTTTTCAAGGGGGCCCTGGTGGTTGGGAAAGAATCAAAGCTAGATGCTTGAAGTGAGTGGGTGTTGTAGGAAAAAAGGTCAGAATACAACTAAAGGAGAAGGATGAAGAGAGGATCACAGTGGCAATTGCTCCGTGTTACTTTCCAGGGGAAATTTACATCTATATGGAAGCTGTGTCTAATGAAAGTGCCAGGGAAAGTGTGAAACAGAGGAGGAAAGTGGACATTTAGAGGCTCAGGAAGGACTCTCAGTTTGAAGCCTGTGAAAGAGGACACTATTCACATACTAAAAGTGAGATGTCTGTACAAAGAGCTAGAAACATTGTTTGTTTAGCCTTTTTTGTTGTTGTTGTTTAACTTTGCACTGGTAGGATTTGGCTTTGGGTAGAACACTACAATCACAGGAGCTTGTCTGAAACAGCTGGAAGAAAACTAGAGGAAGGTAAAAGGTACAAGAAACGTTACCTGTTAACCTCCTGTTTTAACAGATCAATTTAGGGCCTGTTGAGGTCTTGACAGAGCATTTGTTAAGTGTTCTATGTGCAAATTTGTTGAATGATAAGATCTCTTCTTGCCCAGTTCAACTTTGTCATGGCAACTGTGGCTGTACCAGGTGATTTCTGCCATATACAACCCTTGCTTTTAGTCAGAGTTAAAACAAAAACTTCTGTGCATGGTACTCCATAACACAGAGAACTATTCATAAGATTTTGTTGGTATTTGAAGAATAACGTGTGTATTTATGTTTGAATAAACATAAAGCTTGTTATTCCTGAAATTACTTTGTTCACAGTGGATGTAATAAATCTGTTTTGCCTTTTAATCTATTTTAGATCCCAGTTCAGATACCAAAACGAATTTATCACAGTACTCCCACAGGTTATGTTGTCTTTATGTGAGGATGCTGGTGAGCAAATTTCACTAGGAAGAATATTTGCAGAATGACAATTTTAGATTTGTATCTAAGTACATGTGGGAATGAACTCCTGGCTTTCTGAGAAGAGCTGTGTCAAAAGTGCTAACCAGCTATTGTGTCATGACAGCAAAACCCAAGAACCAGAATGGAAAGAAAATATATTGAACAGGGAATTTCTGTTATTAAAATTTGTAATTCATATCCTAACCTTTTATTCCCTAAAATTAGTATTAAATTTACTTTAAGAATTAAGAAACCATTAAGAACTAGCCAGCAGCTTGTGGTTATATTGCCACAAGGGGCCAGTTCCATCATATCATTTTCTTACTTCCAACTTCTTTGTTTAGACAGCTACCACGTAGACTGGTTTCTCAGAAAAAAAATAGACATACCAAGCAAAAAAGAGTAAAATTACAGAAGGGCATGTCTTTTATCTCTTTTTTTCTTAAGAAAGTTTTCTAAGATGAATTGAATCTTCAAATTTGGCCTCAAGTTAGTACTATTTTCTGTCAGTGCTTTTCCCCTGCAAGCCTCTCTGTGTTTGATAAACCCAGGCTGGCTGTGTGAACATCTGACTCTGGAGCCTGTCTGCCCTGTACTGTTTGGGGCTGTACATTTGGCAGGCTGTGCCTGGGATGGTTCAGGGTCTGTCACCAAGTGTCACTTTGCTTCCTGCTGCTTCTGGTCCTAAGGAGACAATGCACTAGTTTCACCATTTCTCATTTTTATAATTTTGCTCCCATTTTGGCCAAAAGAAATACATTCCTTTCACGTACTCGGACTTCTGGATCACATGGCTTGTATCAAATTTCCTGGGGAGATGTTTGCTTAATTCTAGGACTTAACACTAGATGTTCTGTCTGCAACTTTTTTCTCTGAGCTCAGGTGTTGTATAAACACTTCCCCTTTTTCTGTGTGAAAGAAATGTGTGACGTGTCACTCTAAAACCTGATAGATCTGTCTGTGCCTTGTAAAGCTTCAGGTAGATGTTAGCTAAGTGTATGCTACTGCTGCTTTTTCATAAAGAAACACCAGCAGTAGACCTGGAGGCTTCTGTTGAAATTGTGTGTTTGTGCCACTGGCACAGCCCGAGCTGGAGCTGGCATTGATGCCTGGCTTCACTTGGTCTTGCAGTCCTCAGTGGAGAAAAAAAATCTCTCACAAAGCAGAGCAAACTTCGTGAAGGGACCATGTCTGGTTCTCTGAAACTAACTGGCAACCATTTCAGATCACATCAGGTCTGTATTTTATTTTAGTTACCACTGTGCTCTGAGGTGTTTTGAGTATTTTTTGACCTTTCTGGAAATGGTGGGGAGTTGGGTGCAGAGGCACTGTGTTTTTCCATGTTCAAACACAGTGAAACAAGGATGGAATTAAAGGCTTCCGAAGCAACTTTGGAAAATGTATGAGTGAAGAGCTGATATGTTGCCCCACAGATGAGGGTTGGTAGCAATGGCTGTTGTGATACACTTGGAAAAATCTTCTGCCTGCGTGAATAGTTCTTAACACAAAACTAACGTAGAGTTTAATAACCTGTCAGCTTTTATGTCTCAAAACACAAGCTTTAATTGGTCTGTTAAAAAGCTCTAAAACACCTTGAACCATTAAGGCAGAGATTCTCTTCTCTATATGTAGCCTGAGCAGTGTGTTGAACAATCCTCAGAAAGCTGTGGTGAGCAAAGGAAAGGGCCTGGATAGGCTCTTCACTGCGCCCTTCAGAGCAGTGCTGTGCTATGGATTCATTATTTGTATTTGTCCACAGAAGGGACAGATCCCCACTGGGGAACCTGCTGTGCAGGCAGGCAGTGGGAACCTGTCCTACAAAGGGCATCAAGGTGAATAAGGCATTTCTCTGTTGGGCAGATAGAATAAAAACTCTGATGTGCTTTATAGATTCTTTCCCCTTATCTTTGCAGTGAAGTAAAGAATTGTCTGTATGAAATTAAGATATGGAGAAACCTTGTGTGTGCTGGCATTTTAAGACAGGAGAGAGCCTTTCAAGTAGTTTTCACAATGAAAAAAAATTCTGGGGCACCTAAACCCAGTTAGTAAATGGTACAAAATGTCAGTTGTTTAGGTTGCATCTATAGAACAATGAAATATATAAGTACCTAGTTGTTCTCTAACTCCCTCAGCAGCAGATAAATCAGGTTGACTCTGACTTCTTTAGTAAAACATTATTCTACAAAGAGGAAACTGATCCATGTATTATCTCCCAGGTCTTCATGCATTAGATCATGCTGCCTGCTTTTCTACAAACATACATACTTTTAGAATGGAAGCCTCCTCTAATTAAATCTCTTCCTCCTCCCCTACACACAAGAAAACTACAACTGCCAGTGGGGCTGCAGGAATGGGAATTGTGAATTAGTCACTGCAGTGGATTTGCATAATTTGGGTTTTTCATTCCTTTTCAATATCTGAGTTCCATTATCTGAGCTGACTTGGGGTCGAATGCCTGAAGCATTTCATGCACCCAAAAGCAACATAAAGGCCATAGTTGTGATCCTTAGGGAAATAAAAGCAACATACTCTCTGCAGAAGGATCACAAGTTTCTCTGCAAACCGACCAAGGAGCTCCTTGTGACTTGCCACAGGAAAAAAGGGAGAGATACGAGATAAAAATCTGGTGAACTCTGGGTCACGATTTATTCGTACACTTCTCAGTGGCTGAAACAGCACACAAATGAAGAACCAGAGCTCCTGCTGCAGAGCAGAGAAAGGCCAAGGGACTTTCTGTTTCTCTTCAGTGTTGTAAATGAGGTTTCTGTCCCTCTAACTCTGCTGCCTTGGTTCCACCAGGGAATTCTCAGGACCTGGGTATCAGGCAGATAGCTATCTCAGGACCCTTGTATCAGAAAGAAGGAAAATAAACAAGCAATCCCAAAAGGAAAATACATTAAAAAATTACAAGCATTGCAACAGCTTTGCAAGCAGAATGGCACAAAGCTCACCAAGCTGACATGTCAGCACCTCACCAGAGGAAATACTGGGAAATAATTCAACGTGGAACATTTTTATATCTGAATGGGTAATGTGGGGTAGGAATGGAACCATTTCTTTAAGCAAACGTATTCCAGGAAACTTACAAAGAGAATTATTGAAAAAAAGATCAAAAAAAGCCAACTGATTCCCTCTGTTTTACTTCATAAAATGTAGAAAGAGAATCTTTAGCTATGGCAGCAGTTAACTGTGGATCAGGCAGCCCAGAGAGGGGCTGTGCAGCTCTGATGGGAAGGGGAGGGTTTGTCACACTGTGCTTAGAGATGTTTTGTGGGTGTGCAGCATGGATATGCCTTTGTAGAGAGGTGAAAGAGATACAGGGAATATGGCTGTATGGCACCCCCACAACCTTTCATTACTCAGATCACAAACATACTCTCAGAAAGTTACAGAGATGAAGTAAAGGTACAAAAGAACTACACCACACCTTATACTGGCCCTGTTAATTTTACTGAACATTGAGGGATGTGTACCCACATGAGGCTGTATCAGCAGCATGCTCCTTTGTGCTTTTTAGGGAGGTATTTTTTGTAGTGTATTTGTGCAGGCTAGTGATCAGAGACTAAACAGTTTTATAATATTCAAGTTAGCAAAATAGGGTTTTTTTCAGTTGAGCTTTGCTATTCTTGCGTTCGTTTCTGCTCCAAAGAAAAACTACTATTGTGTTTTTGTTAAAAACCTCCAAGAGCTGATGAGCTACATACACCGGAGAGAACATAATTGCTGGCTAAAACTGTCTCTCAGTAAAGGATACGAACAAAAATACACTCTTTAAAATCTTAAAACCTTTTTTAGAAGTTAGTTGTAAAGTAACTACAGCAAGGAAAACTAGCATGAGAAGCCAGTGTGTTGGTTTCTACAGGAAACTGAAGACTGCCAAATACGAGGGCAAATCTGTGACCAGTGTCATGTAGTGTAGTAACAAAATACAGGTTTCAATTTTATTTTCGTTTTGTAATTTAGAAAAAATAATCTATTTAAATCAAAACATTAATGCTTCATATCAAATAGGAGAATTATGTCAGATAGGGGAGCACTAGAATTAGTCTAGTATTGCAAATAGCATACATTTTATTCTACTTTGGAAGTAAATAGAAAAAAACCACACAAAATATTGTCCTGTTTTTACACAGGACAATCAGTATTCAACTCCTTACATTCTTGTTGGCTTAGTAATATTTGTCTGGATCAGTTCTTCTGGGAGGATGTGTGAGAGCCGGGTAGGAGGATAGTGAGAGATCTGGAAATGCAGAAGCTTAGACATGCATGGCAGTGAGAGCAGGCAAAGCTTTAGGTCAATGGCTGGCAGATGGCTTCTGAGCTGAGGAGGCTGCTGGCAGATGGTATTGACAGTGTGGACAAGACAAAGATTTTGGCTACAGAAAGGGAGCTTTGGAAAAACGGAAGTCTATCTTTCCTGATAAGAACACTGTCCAATTTGGATGCAGATCACATTTTGGTTTTTTCCTTTTTTTTTTTTTTTTTTTTTTTTTTTTTGGTTTGTGTTTTTTTTTTACCAGAGAAAAGGTAACGAGACTTTGCTGCTGGAGAAAAGAAAAAGTGACTGAAACAGAGAATATAAGGTCTGTTATTTGGTCTAGCTCCCAAATTCTGACCATTCAATAACAACAAAACCCCCTTACTATGTATAATTGGCACGTAATTATTTGTGATTACTAGTCTGATTCCTCTGCTTCTCTCACTGTTACTGAACTAATTACGCCTCTTATGCAACATTAGCAAATTAAATCATTCCAATTATCTGCATTTATTTTCCTTGTGCTTTCTCTACTGCCACAGTCCCTTCTCATCACCCCGTGTGACGGTGCCTGTCACGCTTTCTTTCACAACCTACTTTCTTGTTAAGCAATTAGTGGGTGCTCGGGCTGGGCCTGGCTGTGAGCCAGGGTCTGAGCCAAGCAGGTGCCTAAAAGGGCTCCACTTGTACCCTGGTGTGCCATGGCTGTGGCTGAGCAGGTAACTGGGACAGGCTATGGGCAAAATTAGGTGTGTACCCATGAATTTGGATAGCTCAAAGACAGAAAGCTTGTAACTCTCAAAGAGATTTGGGGAAGAGGGAGTCACTTCAAACCAAGTAAGAACTGGCTTAAAACATCATTTTAGACACAAAGGACTGAGTCCTAGTATTCAATTAGTACCCCTTTAGGATGCCAAAATACAAAGGGCAGTGAACCCTTAAGTAAGCTGAAAATCCTGTAGGAAAGTGCATGGTCTGCTATGGAAATTTTGTCAACAATGAAACTCTGAACTGGTTTGGCAGGAATGAGAAGCAGGGATTTTAGAAGCACTGCATACCTTTTGCCTGGGTGTGGGAGGCTCCCATCACAGCTGATGCTTTGCAGGATGGGAGGTAGTTCTTGGGCAGGCACCTAACAGCCCTTAATTGCCCTGATGGGCCTTACCTGGGGCTTCCCCACATTTGATGCTTGGCCTCATGGGGCCATTTAAGCTCAGCCTGACCACAGTGGTCCCCCTTTGAGCTCTATTAGAATTCTGTCTTTTTCTAGTTCAGTCACATTTATGGACCCAGCTATGGACCAGCCTGGTCTGAGCCCCTTGGAGAGCAGCTGGTTCTCACCATGCTCTGGTGTCTGATGCGGCTTGAAGCTTGAAGCTGGGCTTTGGGTTTCAACTTCTGTGGAGGTTAGTTGAGCTTTTGAGCGTGATGGCACAAAAATAGCTCTGAGTTGGAATGGCTGGGGCCAGCCCTCAATTCTCCTTGCTTCGTTCTTCCTCTTGAAAAAGCCATTAGTGGACGTCTTCTGTGCTGCTCCCCAGGTTCTGAAATGACTGTTTTATGGCCTGTAGGCTATATTTCCAACAGAATATTCTGCTTCTGCTGTGGCATAATTAAATGTTACAATGTAATGTAGAAACTGCAGAGCAGAGGTGTGTGCCCGCTCTGCTGCTGTCTAAGGAAGGGCTCATAGTCCTGGGCCAGAAATTCCTGTTCATCCCT
Source organism: Florisuga fusca (assembly GCA_038090715.1). Lineage (NCBI taxonomy): Eukaryota > Metazoa > Chordata > Aves > Apodiformes > Trochilidae > Florisuga > Florisuga fusca. Next base: position 3,209,588 of record JAAWXA010000040.1, on the reverse strand, counting down.
GTGGGCTGGTTGTGGGAATAACCACCTGCAGCTGCTACCCATAGCATCCTCACTTCACCTGATGGATGGCTGCACAGTGCAGAGAAGGGTGTGAGTACCACATCTGATATAAGAGCTAATTATGCTACCCCTGGGTGCAACTTCTTCCTTTGAGTTTTCTGTGTTTAATACTGTAGATCAAGAATAATGTCTGTTTACTTAAATACTTGTCTGTAAAATCTCTTTGTGCAGTTGCAGATGAGGTACAATTGCCTGGTATGTCTCTTGAGCTGTAAGGTGAGCAGATGCATTGAATTTATTGTGCTAATTTATTTTCTGTTGTCACAACATTTTCCTTGATGACCGTAGTATCTATTTCTCTAGATGTTTAGACAAAAAAATGTAAATTGCAGTCCAACATGATATGTATTTTTCAGCCTTAAACCTTGGGAAAAGAACACAATACTCCCTCTGGGAGGGCCAGAGTAGGAACAAGAGTAGACACAAGACAGAATTACAGAATAACTTTTCAACAAAACTCCAGTGAGCACTTTGAGAGAAGCTGCTGCTCTTTGCCTAGGCCTTCCTTGGTTCCAGTGTCAAAGTTCTAAAGGCCATAAATAATTTAGAAGGGAATAAAGAGCAAGTGTCTGTTCAAGCTTGAGCATTAGAGAGTAAAGCAAGGAGCTGACAAGCATGGAGTGTGTGTCTCAGGCTGGCTGGAATGACTTTTCTCAAGGCACAGAATGCAGAATAGCTGAAGAGGTTTGGTAATCAATCACAGAAGGATTTCCTTAATAAACAAAGACCTTGCTTTATAGAATGACTAGAAGCAGATATTTAACCTTGTCTTTGAGATCTTGCCTTAAGAAAAAATACTAATGCTTAACGCATGCCAACTGGGACTAATCTGGACTTCTTGGGACAGTGGTTGAGCTGTTGCAGCAGGACTATATTGTAGAAAATCTGTGGATCCTGCAAAATTTTTTCTTCCAGAAAACCTATGTGCTACATTAGCAGGCTCTGCAAGCATGTGGTGTTTGTTGTCACATCTGGTCTTCCAGTGTAAGATGATAAAATGGGGAGTGACTTGGCTCACAGTTCCTTGTGTAGTAATAACCTTGCCTGTTGGCAAGAGTGAGAAGCAGTGTATGTTTCTGGTGACAGGTGATATTTAAGATGGATGAACAATCTTGCAAAAATCTTCTCCAGAATCTGAGATTCAAGGTACATGGATCTTCAGGCTCATGAATAACTGAGGACTTTTCAGCAGCCAAGTTAGTTTTCCAGCGAGCTGAGGAACTTCCCAGTTCCCTGGGCATCCTCCTAGGAGATTGTAAATGATAGAGAAGGAATTACTTTTATGTCTCTCTTTCTAAACTTGCTGCTTCATGTCCTTTAGGATGTGAGTGCCAACTGCAAGATTCAGATCTTAAATTCGGGGGGGGACGGACACTTGAAGGACTTGGGTTGTGTTGTAGACTGTTTTAATTTGATCTTTAGGGGGGCTGCTTAAGACTTCCTTTAATTCTGGCAACCAGAAAGCTGAAACACAAGCTTTTCATTATTTAAATGCAAGTCAATGATTGAATTTTGTGTGGGAATAGTCTGCATAAAAGGGTGAATTTCAGACAGTGTGTACTTGGATGAGAGGAGTGATGTATTTGTAATAAAAGCAACTAGCTTCAAATTGGGGATAGTAGTGTCACAGCAGATGTTAGCTCTACACTTCAACTTTTACCTGTTTAACAAAACATGCTAATAGTTATAAGATATGCCTGGCCAGTGGTTCTGTGGTGACTCAGTATTCTGCTTTTGAAAAAGTAAAGTTTTGAAGTTCCATACTTGTTAAATTTTCTGGCATCTTTCTGACAAGATATTCTTGGTGTTAACTGCACTTCTCAGGTACTGCAATTCTGGGAGCACGATTACAATGTTCAGTGTGATTCTGCCATCCGTTATCACCAACACCACCTACTTTTTGCAGAGCTGTAGCAGTGGGTGTGATGCTATCTGGTTCACATTATTGGCCTACAATCCTGTACACAGGAAGAAACTCAACTTCAGACTTGAAATACGTGGATATTTATCTTAATTTTGTGGAGGGGATTAGTATCCATATCACTTGCTCAGCCATGGTTTTTTTGCAATGTGCAAGTACTTTAACCCCAAGAAGTGCAACCCTTTCTTGGCATGTGTGGCTGCAGCAGAGTGGCAGTGTTTGGTAATGAAGTGTGCCAAAATCTCTTCACCTGGTCAAAGATAGTGTGGAACTTGGTGCTGTGTAGACATCTGTTTGTGTCACAGCCAGCTTAATTGCTGTGACCCTCATGAGTCCCCTTTTCCAGTCCAAGGCAAAGTGTACCAAATAAAATGAGTCTCTGAGAGTGACATAAGGGGGGAGAGCAGGTGCTGTCTGAAAGAGCTTACCTTGTAAACCTGGATGACATAAAGAAACATTGCTGGTAGTTCTTCTCAAGCATAAAGCAATAATAATGAGTCCACTGATGTTACCATGCAATATTGCCATACATGCCAGAGAGTATGGCAAATTATCTAACTGATGCTAGAAGATGCAAATATTTGCTGTATTTTGCACACAGTGATGATAAGTTGTGACAGGGACCAAAGATTCCTTTTCTGATAGCAGCCATCTGGTAAAATAGGAAGACACATTTGTGCAGGATGGCTTACAACTTTAAGATAGGTTAAAATCATGCCAGACTCGCTCTTTTTGCTGCTTCCTGGTCAAGCACAGTCCTGCACTGGTTTATCTACATACTAAAATGACTGCTAACCAGCCTCAGGTCACATTTGATCTCATATTAATTAAACAGTATTTGTTTTCAATTACATACTGAGCAGACTGTTGAAGCTATGTAAGCTACAAGTGTGCCTGCACTGCAGGGTTTCATTTTGCTCAAGGATTAATACATACGTAGTTGCTTTCTTCACCTCCTTTGACATTTGGTGCTTTTAGAAGTATCGAGGAGGAAATGCCTGTCTCAAGTAGTATTTGGTTCTGAATTCCTCAAAGGTCATTCAGCTTTCATAGTTCTCCCTCTAGAATCCCTGTACAACCTTTCAGACCCTCTGTCTTGGTTCACTGTTGCTTCTCACTAACCCTTGGCAGCCTTCCTCTCCCAGAGCCAGTCCACCTTCCCCTGGTGGAACAGGTCCTTTGCTTGGCCCAGAGGTGGGAGGCCACACGTGTGCTGTCCCAGCTGGACTGTGGTTTCCTTAAAGAGGCCAGTTAGTCTGTGGCAGGTGAATACCTAATGGTTAGTGCAAAGAAGAATTTAAATTACAAAACAACTTTAATTCTCTTGCAGCTAACCCAAAAGAAGCATAAGCTTAAATAACCTTGGCTAGATGTTGAGCTGCATAATGCATAAATAACCTGCACAGCAGTACATAAACACATGAAGCTTATATTCAGGTTCAAATAACCTTATTTCTTGCACTGTCATTGAGGAGTAGTAAAAAGAACAGGATCTGCTAATGAGGCAATTAGGCCCTTTGAGGGCAGGAACTGTTTCTCCATGCAGACACTAATGTGTTTACTCTCTTTATATTATGTTCTGTCCATACCACAGGAATACAAAGTAAGTGATAGTTTCCTTTGACCGAGGAAGACCTCATCTTTTAGATGAGGATAAAATGCCTGTGATGACTTAATTAGATCTGCCAGCTGTCCTTAATTCTGTTAAGCATGGAACTTGGGATGGATGGGTGGAAATGGGGATTTTGGGTGAGCTTTCTTGTAATGGTTAGGATCTTTTAACCTTTACTCCTGTGGAGCACCTCTGTGGAATTACTTGAAATTGTGCTGAGATTCCTTGCTACTGAAGGCTGACATTCAGCCATATGAAAAGAAGATACTGGTGTCTTGAAAATGAGATGGGTTGGGATTGGACATGCTCAACTCTCGAGTAAAACTTTGTTGCAGATGAAATGCAGAAAAAATTAAGGAAAATGGAAGACAGCATTTTCAGTAGTAGTTGTGTGCTGCCAATATTGACCTGCTGCAGGGAGATGATTTCATTAAATTTTGTCCTGTGTGTGTCTTAGGGCCAGGATGGCTGTAGGACCATGACAGGCCAGCTGTTACTTGAGAAGGGAGATCTTAAAAAGCTGGGCTGGAGACGTGTGACCTTTTATTCTCAAATATTAACATCATTTTGTGTTTTGTTACTTCCAGCTGGGATTGCAAAGACATGCTTGATGCAAGCTTACAGGCTGATGCTCTTGTCAGCTCTGCCTTAGGAGTTCAGGGGACAACTGATGGCCTGTTAGGAGAGGTCTCTGTACAGTATGTGTAGCTCCACTGTTTCAGCAATGGACAGGGTTGACTTTGCCTGTAGAACTTATAATGACTCAAGCAGACCAACTCTGTCTTCAAAATGTATTTCTTTAAGTAGTTACAGCCTGAGGAAAATTGTTCCCACTGGAACTCCTATGGGGCCCCAGGAAGGGTTGTCAGCAGATTATCCAGGTTAATTCCTCTTCCAGACCCCATGTCATGTCCCACACTTGACCTTCAAAACCCAGATGGTGCCATGAAGTTTCTCCTGTTGTCCTAACTTCTTTATTCAACCTGCACCAAACCCCTGGAGTGAGTCAGCTCCCCAGGCATGTCAATACTGTTCAGTTGTCTCTCTGCAGGTGAGAGGATGTGCAGCCCTTCTGATGGGGCTGGCACAGCCCCTGCCCTCCCTTTAGGTGGGGTTTGGCCTGCCTTGGCATAGGGGATGAGGAGACTGTCAAGCTACTCACATAACACATTGCCCTAGCTTGTAGGATTTGGCCAATCTTGTTTCTTATCTCTGTTATCTCAAATTGTGTGCTATGTTCTTTCTCAGTGTAGCAGCCAGACATGGGAGGCTTGGGGACAGGAAGGAAGGAGATTGGTGGTGGTAATGAGAGCTTCTAGTGTGCTGCCTTTTCTTCTTCCTCTGCCCCAGGTTTGTCTGAAAGCACAGGGAGAGATGTTTTTTTCCATAACTTAATGATCTGATTGGATTTCATAGCTTCTGGGTTGTGTTTCACTTGAACGTGCAAATGTAATAGCTGTAAATATGATTGTTGATGGTGTTAAGTATTTAATGGTATAAAGGTTTTGGGAAGATGCTTTAATCAATTCAAGAGTGCTGGAGAAGTCAGAATCAAGATATAGAACAGATGGGGATAAAATTAAGATGATTTTATTAGTTATACAAGATACTGTATGGAAACTAAGGGATTGTGTAGAGTGAATCAAATGCATTTATTTGGTAAACAAGCCTTGATTGGGACATCTATTTCTGCTGATCCTTTCCTCTGTTATTGGTGTTCACAGTGGGAATTCTGGGAGATGTTTCTACTTGTATCAACCTTGTAGTCAGATAAGGTAACAGAAGCTTCTGGTGTTGTCTGTATGTTCTTGGTTATGTTGGTATAATCTGGCCCATTGCAAAAAGCTTAGAAAGCCAGGTACATTCAAAGGCTTGATAAAAGCTAAGATGCTGGGCAGACCTGCAAGATGTTCAGAGTTCTTTGTATAGTTACAATCTAAACTAGAGTTAGAAAGGTGCTCTTCAGAACTTTTTTATTTTTGCTTTGGATACTTTAATAGCAAGACCAGCAGTAAAGAATACTTTGTAGATTTTGGTTTTTATCTTACACGAGAGAAAGATGCCAATCTGAATCAGTTCTGTTGGGTTGCTTGAGTCAAACACTGTTCACACTTAAATTTTTTTGAGTAGAGTTTACTTCAGATACAAGACTTTGAATTACATTTTGTTGTTGATTGTTATATTTGGAATACCAAAAATAAGAGTAACATCAACCCCAGGACATTAACTTGGAAGCTCTTAGGAAAAACAGTCTGTTTCAGTAGGTATTTTGTATTCTTGAAACCAGTTAAAAGAAACCAAGGGAAAGATTTAGTCCTGATTGCAAAATTAGCACATGCTATACAAAATATTCCTAGTAAATTCTACTTGGAATTAAAAAAGCTTGTCAAAGTAATTCACAAATGGACCTACATTAATGGACACTTTTGCAGTGCTGCTGTTGGCAGAGCATGGTAGCAAAACAAATACCCTGTGAAATAGCCAGCTCTGGCTATCAAAATGGTTCCATTCTTTAAGCAGGAGTCTCATAACAGCCACAAGCAGTAAAACTAATGTGCTCTGTACATTTGAATTGTGATATGAGATGTCTCCTTTCAAGTAATGGCAAAGAAATAAAATAAGGACCACTGCAAAAGCATATGAAATGAATTTGTGTGTATTGCAGCAGTATCGCAAAAAAGTCTGAATTTTGCAGAGCTTTAATTACTAGTTAACTAGATTCAAGATGGATCCATATATAAGCTAAACAATAGATACAAAAGAGCATTATGCAGAACATAACATGCCTCTAACCATTGTTTGTTCCACTTGATTTCAAGTTCCACATAACAAGATGCCATTTGGACTGGAGATTTACTGCATGCCTTACCTTTAGCAGTTATGCAGAAATATTTTAATCATGTATAGCCATTACTACAATTAGAAGATAACTACTTCTAAGCTTTATTTATTTCTAAAATGTGTCTTTGTATATGTATTTTGTTATAGTAGAGTGGAGTATAAACTTGCTGGTTTTGGTAGCTGGAATTGAATAACTGAATTTGCTTGCTTTGAACATGTACATACGTTATTTACCTCTAATGATTTCAGCCATTGCTTAAGCTGTGTCTCATTTGTGTATGTGCATGTTTTTTAACTATCTAACCTAATTAGAAGGTTGGGCAGTGATTAGCAGTTACTGGGCAGTAAGTGCATCTAAAGCAATTGTAACCTCTTTGGGATGAGGGCTCTGAGTTCATTTTCAGTGTAGCTTCTGCAATGGTCAGGTGCTTGGACATGGGAAAAGGAATCTCTCTTTCAAGTTTTCCTTTTAGATATCGGACTTGGTGTCAGTGGAACAGCCTGGATCTTGGTATGCTACGTGAGAGAGGAAAGGTAAATCCCACTGCTTTTTGTCATCCCTCCAGTAAAGAGTTCCCAACTTAGGCACTGCAAAGAAAGACACCTTTGCAGATTCCTAGTGGAGTATTTGGTCTGCTGTAGCAGTCAGGAGTACACCTAGGCTGGCAGTGGAGATGCTTGTTTCATGTGTGATTGCTTGCTCACAGACAGGTAACCTGCAGGTTGAGACATGCTGTAAAAAACTCTCACATCTGTGGAGATGTCATTCTGTGTAGGTCACAACGTGTGACTCTGGCAGGGTCCAAGTAATATGTAGGGGATGTGCTGTAGTGAAGGGGAGTGAGATGTGGTAGTTCTCCACAGCTGATGGGTTCTTGGGTCAGCATTGTGCCAAATATTGCTGACAATTCCCAGATGTAATAAGTTAATAAAATGGCAACTAATTACATCACAGTTTAGGCATCTTGTCCTTTTTCTGAGTGTCCAGAACTAAGTAGATGTCACAGTGTAGGTGTTGCACAGGGTACAACATGGTATTCAGTACTTTTCTGCTAGTCAATAGTAATGGATTAATTCCATGCTAAGATCTGTAGATTGCACAATGTTTAATTAAATAACTTCAGAGAAATGTGAGTTGTCTTTGTTTCTTTGTGCTACCACATATCATAATAGCAAGTATGAAAAAGCCCTATTGCTTTCTGCACTTAGTGTGATTATTTGTGGTACAAATGGAACTTTCAGGTCATCACAACTTATGTTTGGAATCCACATTGTAATATCAGAAATACCTTTCATTTGTACTTGTAAGTATGAATTTCACTCTCTAGAATGGCTCCCATGAACTTAGAAGAAAACTGCCAAAGAAAATAGATACTAAGGCACATTTTTCAAGTAAGAAGGCAAACGTCTTCAAAAGAATTTGCCCCATCACGTTGCAGAGGAGATGGAACAATGCTGCTTCAATTCCTTGTCCCAGCTTTTCTCTCTCCTTTGCTCATTACCTCAGCTTGTGAGATAGAGCAGCAGCAGCATGGGTGATTGAGCAAGAAGTGACACAAGAGGGAAGACAACATGAGGGGGAGGGACTAGGAAAAAATTCGGCCTTTGCTAAGGATAGGAGAGACCTACTAGGGAATCATGAAGCTCTCATGGCTGCAGAGCAGGCTAGAAAGGACACTTGTATAGTAATAAGGAAACAAGTAAGCTGTTGGAGTATGTTAAAGGTACAAGCTGCCACAAACCATTGCAGTAGCTTGTTCTCTTCCTTGCTCTCCATATTTCTGTCTACCCTGTGATATTTGATCTTATGTCTATGATCAGTAACAGGAGCTTGCAACAAATATTTTTTATTGCTGAGATGTATGGAAGACTGCAAGCTGTCTGTTACTTTGTGTTCTGATACTGCTAGTGGAGTAGAATCAGCAGAGAAATGGCTAAGTCCTTGTAGTTTTGTGCTTGTTTTAGCTTTTGTTAGTCCTTTTTCTAGTTGTAACGAGAATGGTTTGCTGGGTTTGGGGCAATCTTTCACAAATCAGCCATCAGGAACTTCAACTTCCACCTACTCAAGCAGGAGTTCTGAGCCATGTGTTCTTTCATTGTAACCTAAAACCAGCTCACTTGGATAATAGAATAGAAAGTAAAACAGGTTGTTTAATTGAAAGTAAGGCATAAACACTTACTGTGTATAAATCCAGAAATAACTGAGTTGTTAGAAGAAAGATCAAAGAGTGATTTTTTACATGCACCATTGGATTCATTATAAAAATGCATGATTCATTAGAGTGTCGTGTGTATCTACTGAATTTGCAAATTAAGCAGACATCAATACTAAAAAGATGTTTTATTGACATAAACTAGCAAGTTGTGTCAAAGTGAGAATATGAACTAAAAAAAATATAAATCACACTTGGCTCTGATGAAAACATAACTGTATTATGCTTTGTACTGCTTAGGTGCACGTTAAACCCCTTGGCTAAGTATGTAATAAGGGTCCCTGCTGTAAGTGCCTTGCTTTCTCAGATTCTAGTGCAAGGGGTGTCAACTCCTGTTCAGTAGGTGGGACTCTTGGGGTAGGTTTAGTTGGATATTAGGAAAAAATTGTTTACTGAAGGAGTGATGAAGTACTGAAGAGTGGTCAAGTACTGGAGCACGCTGCCCAGGGAAGTGGTGGAGTCACCATCCCTGGAGACATTTTTAAGAAAATATAGACTTTGCACGTTGGGACACGGTATAGTGGGCATGGTGGTGTTGGGTTGATGGTTGGACTTGGTGACCTTTGAGGTCTTTTCCAATCTTGACTATTCTGTGCCTTGCACAGCTGATAAACCAGCCCAGCACAATTCTCTCAGTACTTGTTGTGTTCTATCTACATTGCCAGAAAGCTGGTTGTTTCAAGCCAGGCTGCATCCACTACAGGGTGAGAGGCTATATATAATTTTGAAGTTCTGACTAAGATTTATTAGCCCAGAATACAGAACAGGCACCACCACTTGCACTGTATGATGGTTCGGGGAAAAGTGGTTAAAAAATCTGCCATCTATATTTATTCTTTATTGCCTGGCATATGCTGTCAACAGAAGGTCAGTGAATGCCCATCCATTGATACAAGAGGGTGATAAATATTTCAGATCATGGTTTGTGCATGTTTCCCATGTGAAAACTTTGTATTGCTGTACCTATGTTTGTTTCCAAATTAGATGCATTGAAATGTGCAATTCATCTCCCCTCAGCTGCTTTTTGTGTCTTGAGCAATGCATGTATGGAGTTTTCTGATAAGATGTCTCTGTGGGTGCACAACATGAAGTTTATCAGCATGAAGTAGCAAAAGGGAAGATTGTCCTGCTTGTTTTCAGAGCAGTTTTGGCAGGATCTAAAGGCACAGCTGCATCCAGTTGGATTAAGAAAAAAACCCTGTGCTCTTAAGGGGAGTTAGGAGGCTTGCAGAGTGGCAAGGGCTTGGTTTGGAGAAACACAGGTAGAAGGAGATGGACCCCCTCCTCCAGGGCACTCCTGGGGGCCCAGGCCCAGGGCATCCTTGTGTGCTGCCTGGAGCTGCTGCTGGGTGTGTTCTCTGACATTTCCTTCAGGCATCCTGGCAGAGTGTGTTCCAGCACCAAATCCAGTGAGCACAGATGTATTCCTGACCATATCATCTTCTTCAGGCAGTCCTTACACCATCAACCTGGTTCTCTGGAGATGAGCACAAGGTGTCCTTGCCAGCACAAACCTGTGGCAGTTAGCTGCTGAACTGCAGGCCTGTGGCTTGACCACAAGAGTACCAAGGTGGCACCAGATGGGGCTTTCTGACTCCTACTGCCAAATTTTTGGTGAAGTGGAAAGAAATACCTCTTCTAGCAGCTGTTGATAAAGAGGTCTTGAGGGAGATGCTATTTCTGTTTGGTACAGCTCAATCTAGGAGGGAAAGGACATTGTGAAAGTGCCTCATATGATTACCTTCCTGCATCTACAAATTGGGAGGGTAAGGTAACTTATCCTTTGGATGAGTTAGCATGTTTGTGGGAAACTTTGAGACAGCACAGTGGGAAAGAGGAGTGTCACAAGTGACTCAAGAGTCAAGACACTGCAGACTGGGTTTCAGAGATATGCAGTATTTAATTACTGTGCTGATATCAACATTATCACAGTATCTATCCAGTGCCCATGGAAAACAGTACTGCTTTTAAGTGTATTCAGGGAGATCTGGATCAGGATCCAGTGCTTGGTACCTGTGCTTGAGTTTGATTAACCATATTTTTGAGATCTGACTAAATAACATTAAATATATGCACAGAGTCTTCTTACCTGGAAAATTCATGTAACCACTGAGAATTAATTTAAAGCAGATAACTTCTTTAAGTGATCAAAAGCCCAGAAATGTCAAAAGCTGCATGTGTTTCTTTGTAAGCTGTTGCAAGGTATAGAGTTTTAGTGACAAATTTTTCCCTTGAAAGGGAGCTTGGGCTGGTTAGTTTATCCTGTTGCAGTGGGTGACAGGGTGCTGTAATGGCCATGGGCACAGCAAACCCTGAGAGGGAAAGCAGGGTGTGAGTTAGAGTGCATCAGCTGCTGGGCACTGCTGGCTGGAGGAGACCTGCCAGGTACATTCTCCACTTAGACCAGAGGCCCATGTGCTGTAAGTTGGCATCATAGTTTACTTTGTAATTAATTTGCATACTGAGCCTTGGTTTCTGGTAATGGAACTACTAAGAGGAAATAAATTTTGAAGGAATAAATCGAGTTATGCTGGGACAATGCCTGAAAAAATGTCTTTCAAAAGTATTAAGGACTATATAAGTTTGGGGACTTACCAGTCTGATCAGTGTGCTGATAAGTGTGCATAGTGTTATGGCACAGGTATGCTCATATATTTCCATGTTTTATTTTTAATCAATTATCACTTTCCTTGCTTCTGTTAGACCTGTTCTTCTGTTCCCCATGGACTGGAGCTTTGGTGTTTATTGCAAACAGTAAAACTCTTTCTTGGAGAGAGGAAAACATTTTCTTTTTCTGAAGGATAATCTCTTTTTATGCTGACCTTCCTGATTGTGCCCTGAGATTACTGGAAGGTACTGATAGTGTAATGTTTCCAGCAGTGAACAAGCTTTCAGACTCATTGTTATGGTGGCTTACTAACCTTAGTGGAGAAACCTGAGTGTTGAGGCAATACATCATCAAGGTGCAGGTGCAATGAGATGCTATAGTTGGAGGAAAAAAAAAATTGCTTATTAACTAATTGTTTTTGAACCTACTACAAGACTGAGTATTCTAATGGAAATTCTAAGTTCTGAGTATTCTAATGGAAATAAGCTGTCTAGTCAGCTTGAGTTTAAAAGAACACAATTGGCTTTGTTCTTTACTATCAGGAAGCACACTAGAACCTGCAGGACTTCTAGGGCATGTTTTGTGTCTAGAAAAGGGTTACATGCTGTAGAGAAACCTACTAATGAGTGTGTCAATGCTTTCCCTTTATTGCTGGCAATCTGTTTCAATCATACGATGTGAACAAAAATGGTGAGAACATTTTTCAGCTGAGGAAATTGCCAACTCTGGATGAAATTTTTCTTTCATCAGCTTTGAAGTTAAGGACAGATGTAACAAAGAAGAACAGTTTTATTATCCAAAAGAGACTTGATGTACAACACATCTAGACACAAACCCAGTATTTTTCCCACCATTAGGAAAAAAGTCTTGGCTTGGCTCATCTTTCAATGTAGCCATTTGCAGTCAAGTTGTTCCTAATTTGTTTTCTTTTTCCATACATTATAATACTTCCCCTACTATATTAACTCTCTCTTTTCCCCAGTTCTGAAAACTTTGGTGCTCCAGAACCGAACAACTGAAAAACTAAACAGCATGTAATTTAAAGTTAGTATTAGCAAGAGGAAAAACACAAAGTATAGAAAATTTCAAAGCAGCAAAATTAACACGTGCTGAATTTTGAGCCAGAGAAGGTGCTGTTGATGCAGACTCCTAATGGGCTAACTGAGCATTTCAGACAGACCCCTGATAGTCTGCAGCTTTCCCTATTAGTTATGTTGGGAAGTAGAATTGTTGATGTGTATCTGGTGGCTCCTTGGGCTAGCAGGATGACAGCTGCAACAGACTGTCAATATCATGTGCTTGGCTTTACTTTTTCCCCTTGGGGTATTGCATGTTTAGCTCAGCTGGTAAAACCCAGCTACTTGATCTCCATTTGTCTCCATAACTACATGTGCTGGACTAGTGCTCTCTAGCTGCATTGCTTCTTACATTGCACATCATGTTGTAGCAAGACACAAAGGCTTCATTCTAGCAGTTAGAAATAGAGACCACAGATTTTACTTATTTTTTCTTGGCTGCTTGCCAGAACCATGTCAGTAGACATCATTGGGCTGTGATGTCCTCTGATTTCTCATTCTCATTGGGCCCTACCTGAGGGGAAAGGATTACTATGGACCTATCAGACAGTGTTCTTCCCTAGTTGAACTCACCATGTGCCCAGCTTGAATTAATTTAATCATATTTGTTTCTAAGTCACAGCTGCATGCCAAGTTGTATTTTCATCTTTCAGTTTCTTTTTGTTGGTAATGTCACTTTTCCTGATACCTCCCATGCAAGATGAGGTATTTTTGAGTTTTAATGCCCTCAGTTTCAGTCATCACATGGCATCATTCTGTGTTATCTTAACTTCCTGTCCTGGCAACTTTCTCCTTGCAGTGCAGCACATGGGTTTTTTTTATAATCTGCAATTACTGCACACTGACCAACTGATTGTGTACTGTTTTATTCTTTTTTCTGTCAAAGTTTGACCTTTTAATCAGGCTTAATAGGTGATCCAGTGTTTTACTCTTAATCTGCTTGTAATCCATAACTGATGGCCACCTTTGAAGGCTAGGATATTCCAGGAAAACGTGCAGAGCATATCTTTGTTGCTTGTCTTTTCACAACTGTAGTTTTTTCTGCATTTCTTCCTACAACTAATCTTAGGTCTACTGTGGGTTTTGGTCTGTGTAGCTAAAATAGCATCCCTACTTTATCAATTATGAGAAAGTATATTGGCTTAGAAATCCTATCGGGTCTGTCCCTCTCACATGGATAAGGCACTTGAAGGGTCAAAGACTGCTCTGCTTACTCTGTGGATTGAAAACGTTCACGAGAAAGTGTTTTCATTAATATTCATGGAATGCTTTCATTCTGCAAACATTTGTGTGAACAGTATTTGTCAGGATCTACTTATTATACCTAAGCCTCCAATAGAAGTTTAACATCTTAGGCCAGCATTGCTTTCGAGCCTGTAACAGGTTATTCATTTCATCAAGCAGGCTGTTTGCAACACTTTGTGTTTAGTGGTGTGTCAGCCATAGGAAATCAGAGATAAGCTACAAGATTGGTTTCTCTATGGGAATTCATGTCTGCTTGCACACCACTTCTTTAGCTAACTCTATTACAGTACAGTTATTATCAAGTAGATATATGTGGTGCTGACAGCTCCTGACAGGAGAATGCTTGATCACATAGAAGTTTGCAAAGAAAAAACTTGAACGTTACAACATGACAGTCTTTTATGCCCAGAAAGCTGCATATTGGACAAGAACCCACATAATTAATATTAATTGTAATAAAGTGTGACAATCGAGAAAGAATAACAGGAGAACCTGCTCATAAGTCAAGACCTCAATAGAACAGAAGAAATAGAGCTAGCTGGAGATGGATGGTGGAAGAACACTGGCACTGAATAATTCATGAAAGAACACAGTACACAGCGTGTAAGGTCTGGAGTCTTTTAAGGCCTTCAAATAGATGACAAAGTTGCCTCTCTTCAGGTAAGGGGGAGAGGAGGAGGAGGAGGATGGATAATGTGTGTGCAGTGTAAAATAATCTATTAATAAGGGTTAAAAGGTCACACACTTCCCATGTAGAATGTGAGTGATCAGGAACAAGGAGTGCCAGTAAATTTGTAATGGGAACTTTGAAGGAGACACAAGCAAGTAGGATCTTCCCAGTGCCTTTGATAATGTGAAGACATGTTAGCTGCACTGTGTATTTGGCATTAAAAAATGAACCTGCTCTGTTTTGTGAACTACTTACGTACAGGGCACTAAAACCAAGTGTGGAGCATGAAGTATGTGGGAGCAGTAGGTAATACAGACCATAATGAGCAGTGTTACCTAGGTTGGGTTATAACAGGAAGTGAGTGCTAGAAGAGAAAATGGTATGTTGGGTGATTGGTGAATGTTATGATGTAATTTAATATTGCTTAGGGAAATTATGTTCATGTGCATTTAAACAGATCTTAAAATAAGCAAGTAAAGCTATGGGAGACTGGAAAAGATGTCCTGTGCTGAGTGAGGGTTCTGCTGATAGGAGCAAGTATATTTCTGAGGAAACTGTATTTCTGCAGATAGATCATTTGACTTGAAAGAAAAGTATTACTGAGTTTGAAGGCTTGCCAACAGGATTTAATAATGAACATTCAATCCTGCTAGCTTCCCAGAAGCCATTTAATTTTGTCCATCAGCCTTGTCAGTGATCAGCCAGGCCTGTGCTCCCTTCTGGGGTTGTGAAAAGGCATAACTGGTATTTTCAAGGGTCCAATGGATATTTCTGGTCAGTCCCTTTAATTTGATCAAACAGAACAAAATAAATCATTACTGCACTTCATAGGCTGGAAACAAGAGCCATTTTGGTTATTGTTTTATCTGTGCAGTTACCAGCCTGCCAGATTTCTCCTGGCCAGTGAAGCTGTTGGGTTTTTTTCTTATCAGGGCAGAAAGGAAGCAAAATCCTAGGTTCTGTGATAACATCCCTGCAGTAGTCTGGATTAGCAGCTTTTGGGCTTCTCATTTGCCCAGAGCAGTGGCTCCCCTTAAATGGTGGGCTGAGGCTGCAGTGGGGAAGGCAGCTTTGGGGCTGGCAGCACTAACACATACTCTCAGACCTCTGTGTAGCAGAGATGGGAGCAAAGGCCTTGGGAGCCTTCTTTCTTTGAGATAGCTGCAGGACAGGTGCTTTCCAATGCCATGTGCAAGAGGGTCTGCTTCAGACACAAAAGCCAAAAGCATATGAACCTTCTCAGTATGCATAGAACAGAATGCATCACTGTTCTAAGAAACAGTGTGTGCAGATGATGGGTACAGCTCAGGCTTGGTGAGTGAGGCAATGCTGCACTGTCAGAGCTGGGTTTTTGGTACTGGTTTGGTGTTCTGGTGTCACTTTTCCTAGTGCCGTCAGCAAGAGTTTCCATGAAGCCTGAAATTGATGGATATGGTTATGATATGTCCTCTGTCAGATATTTGGATAGTAAGCTCAGTTTATTTTACACTGTCCTCCCTTTCTTGCTTCTGATGTGACAGATCTGTGTTAATGTATAGTTGCACAGTAGAGGTTGTCAGAGGAAAGTGATAAGTTCTGGCAGCTGAGTAAAGGGCACTTGGGAACTCTCAGTGTTGGGAGTGGTGTGGGAAATAATCTGGAAGCTGGGTATGAGCATGTTGTTCCTGCTTTCAACACTCAAGAAGGAAGCAGTATAGTTTCAGCTAGCAATTCAACTGAAATGCATGGATAGTTCATACTCTATATTGCTATTGTTTGGACTGTCAACAAATCCAAAAGAGTTGTGTTGAATGGGTTCTCATAGAAGTAGTAGTTTCTTGGTTATCTCTAACTACCTGAATTAAAAATGAATTTTTTTCAGTTCTCTTATCTGAGGTTGTAGCTAAGTTGAGAGCCTGGCCTGCTGTAACATGTAGAAACAATATAGCAAAATGGTTCTTTTAAGCAAGAGAGCTTATTTTTGCTGGAGGAGTGAAAACAAGAATTGTGTAACAACATAGTTACTGTACCTGTGTACTGCACTGGCTTGGATATATGGGCATACAGTGCTTAGAAGCTGTTTGATTTTCCTCAGCAAGCATTTGTATTTGGAAAAAGTTGAGAAAAAGCAGAAGATTCCTTTACTGTATTGTATTCAGCATTTTTTTTGTGTGCTCCTTGCTATTCAAGAGCTGGAACTTCCAAGTGTGCAGAAAAAACAGAATAATTCCCTGTCTAGAGACTTGGGAAGGCATCCATAATTATGGCAAGGTGATCAGTGAAGACACTTAATTGCAGATATGATTGTAAGAGCAGATGGGAAAAGGCACTTAGCTAAAGAAAATCTGTTATTGTAACTAGAGTCTGTTTCAGGAGCATACGTTAATCCCAGCTTTAGGTAGAGTTAAGCTTTTGAATAACTGATAGGAGTTGGCTGGCAAGATGGTCCTTTACACGGGTGTATTCTAATGTCGTAATGAAAATGTAGGCACTGAAGAACATTATGTGGATTTGGGAAAATCCTTAAAATTGTAATTCCATAAGCAAAATATTATTTTGGCAGCACATGACAGAAATAATCCCGCTTCCAGATGTTTCATACTGCTGCAGTTGAGAGTACTTGCATGGTCTTAAAGATGGCTGTAAAATAGCACAAAAGCTTCTTGGAAAATGAAGGAACTCAGACAATGAAGCAAAGAATCCTGTGTGAACTCTTAACATGGCAGTCTTCTGGGAAAACAAGACGGAGAACAGAGCCTTCACTAAGTTGTGGACTATGTAATTGAGAGGACAGAATGGAAGCTGCCTACTGACACTGAAGAAGGAAGACATTTAGTCTTTATATGGATGCCATGAGGTGCTGTATCCCTGTGCTTTCAGGTTAGGTGCTGCAAATCAGCTTGGCCACTGTAATTGACATGGAGGAGTCTGAGCATTCGGATCCTTTCTTGAGCATTAAGACTTCTGTATAATTTTCAATAGAAGATAAGTGAAAAATAATCTTATTGCATTCAGTTATATTCCTATTTTGTTAGCAAGGAAAAATGCAGGTGTTTTTTTCTGCCCTAGAAGCTTGGTTGTAAAGAAAATCATTAGTTAATGAACAGAATAGGCAAAACACTTGAGAATATGTTGATTGATAAGGTTGGGTATTACCCATTGCTGTTTCTTTAGGAACCGTGGGGAACCTTTAGGTAGAGAAATACTTTTTTTCAAGTAATAATTTAATTTTAAATGTTTATTTTCCTTATGTTTCGGTGTCAAACCGAACCACATGAAAAATGTTTGTTATTGTTCAAGGTGATCCTTTCCTGTTGCTTTAGTCATTAGAAACTGAGGTGTGTGTTTCATTGATCTAAATCTGTATGAATAGAGCCTTATAGCCTCTCCATGTAGGATGTGCAGGAAATACCTTTCGGATTCAGTCCACTTCTTTTCATCAAGCTGCAGTAAAAGCTGTTACTTAATTGCTCAGTGTTTTTCAGAGGTGGCTTTGCAAATCCCCTGCAGGCCTCCTGTCCTCTGGAGTGGGTGCAGAAGTGGTAGGAACCCAAGCCCCTCCTAGCAGGGGAGGAGAAGCCGAGCTGAAGACCCTGCCGTGCCAGGTCCTGTGTGGAAAAGTGGAAAGCAATGCATGTGACATGTTCTCCCAAGTAAATGGTAATTAATTACCTAGGGCTTTGCAAAACAAATAGGAAAAAGTGAGGTGGCAGATAACCGGAGTGTATGTCTGCAAAGCTCTAACAGTAAATGATCAGGGGATGAAACGCAGGATATCGACTCCTCTGGAGAACTCTCCATTCATGGCCCTGGCTTGGCGTGGCCCCTCTCACCGCTCGGCCATCCCTTGGTTCCCCGGGGGGTGGGGTTCAGGCTGCCCCGACCCCTCCTTCCCACCTCAGGTGCCCCCCAGAGCGGCCGCCTCAGCACGGGCGCGTGACCACCCGCTTCCCGCCTCCCAGCGCCGGGCGGCAGCGGCCCGGGCAGCTCCGCGCTTCACCCACATCGCCGGCGGCTCTGCCGGGGAGGTGGTGTCAGCTCAGTTACCGAACCTCGCTGGGCATCGCCAGGGTCAAGTGTGAACAACATGGCGTCTTCCAGAGGAAAGCGGCGAGGCCGCCGGGAGCCGGGCGGGCCGGGGCCTGTTGGGGCTCCCCTCTGAGGAGAGGGGCCGGGCCTGGCCTGCGCCTCCCACCCGCTGTGAGGCACAACCTGGTGAACCCCCTGCCAGGGTTTGACTGCTCCTGGCCTGAGGGGGTGGCTCAAAAACTGTCCTTCAGCTGAGCCCCTCAGCTCCCTGGTACGACCGGTTTGTGGTTTTCTCCACTTCACAAGCTTCTCTTCTGCTATTTTAACTCTTAAGTGAGAGCTTAGTTACTTCCATGATGTCTCAGGCCCATCATCACCTTGCAAAGTACTTCTGTTCTTTACCGGTAATTTTAATTCATGTAACTGTAGAGGGTGAATGGCTTCTTGATCTGTACTGCTCAGATTTATAGGGCTTTTCATATTTGATTGTGGCTCTTCTGTGCTTTCATTAAGGTCTTGTTTAGCAGCTGACTGATGATAGGGCATGTGTCCTAAGAAAATGGCAAAGTGTAACAAAGACAAAGGGAGAGATAACATGGACATGTTGTGGTGACACAAACTGTCACCTGTATTGTCAACATTAGTGACAGGCTTCAAATGAGTCATCCTGCTTGCATCTCTCTTAAGCACTTGCATTCATATCAGCTGTATTTTACAGTAAATACACTTTTTTTTCCCAAAATGCAGGGTAAATTCTACCTGAAGTCAACTGTGCAAGCGCAGGAGAGGATTTTTTCCATGCCAAGAATCTTGTTCAAGATAGAAAATCGTACTGTGGACAAACACATCCCACTTCTGTGAGCTGCTTTTTCCTGGAATGCTGGGGCTCTGTGTATGGTGAGTACAGGTGTTAGAAGCAACATATACAAGAGCAGGGTATGGAAATGAAGGCATAAACTGGAAATAAGATGCGAGAACATCAGTTATAAGTACTGTTTTATAATGAATGTATTTTGTGGTTTTGATTTTCAGCAGTGAAAAATTCTAAATACTGCAAATGTTAAAAATTATGCTGTTACCCACCGAGTAGGGAAAATTACAACTGTCCACACTATAGTTTAATGGTACAAAGCTTAGAAAAAACACTCACATGCACCTTTTCTCCCCATTACTTCTGCCCTGGATTTACCTGTATTTGTTTAATGTGGGTTGTGGTAAGGTTCCTGTATGAATTGGGAGAGTGAAGGGAAGAAGGATGCATTCCCCCTTCTGCAGCTCACTGTCTGCAGAGGCAATCAGGTAAAGACAATCAGGTGTTGCCAGTTAGGAGGAGGAAGAAATGAGCTCCTGTTAAACCCACCTGTGCCCATTTAGGGTTGGCCCCCACTGTGCATGAGCAGAACTGTGGGACCAATAAAAGGGCCTTGCTCATGTGCAGTGGGGGCCAACCCTAAATGGGCACAGGTGGGCTTTAACAGGAGCTCATGCCTTCCTCCTGGTGATTGGCAACACCTCATTGTGTTCACCTGGTTGCATCTGCACTGTCAGTGGAGAGTACTTATTAGGTACGCTTTATTTTTGGGGGAGATGGATCACAATTTGGTGTGTGCTATAGCTTTGAGGCCAGGGCTTGAGGAGCACAAATTACTGAGAGTGTTGTGGCAGTACTGCTGATTTTGTGTCCTTTGCAATTACGAATATAGAGAATATCCAATATCCAAGACTGAAGAGAACTACTTATTTAGAATGTTATAATATTTAACGGAAAAAAAAAATAAAAGGCAGGTTGAGGGAGAGAACCCTCTGGATTTATATTTGGTCATAAAACAGTCACCATAGGGAAGGGCTGAATATAGGGGGCTTAGAGTGAAATTGGGTCTTTTCCAAACACCTTATACACTCTTATGAAAAATTTAAGGTAATATCATGTTGAGTACTTTCAAATTCAGTTATGAAAAAGTAATTTATAAAATCGGAGTGGCTGAAATCTCTTGGAATGTGTTAGTATGCAGTTAGAGGGGTTTTATTTTAGGCAGAAGTTAGAAAAATCTAGATTTCTTTTTTCAAACATTCTTAGATAAGAAACCAGGCTTAATTATATCCTGTAAGGCACTTTTCCTCATGCCTTCATGCTAAATGAAGGAAAGAAGCATTTGCATTCATTCTTCATATGATCACAAGGTACTCAATAAGCACTCCTTGTGTACTGCTGAGATAACAAGCCCAAGCTCTCTAAACAGTGCTTTTACCCTCTTAAATCTCAAGTATGGAAAGATACTGGCTTCCCATTCTGAGGGCAGACTAACTTGCTTTTGGCCTATGAAAATACTCCACACTTCTGTAGAAGGATCTCCACATGCCTCAGTCATTAATGAATTTAACTTGACAGCTGCCTTGTGAGGTAGGTGAGTACTGCCTTAGTGTGCTGCTTCTACAAATGGGGAAACTGAGAGGCATAATTTCTGCTTTATTGCCTGAAAAAGCTCTTTGCAGAATATACAGGAGACATGCTTGCCTGGAGCAGATTACTGCATAAAGACTGACAGAACAAATGGATACAAGAGAACAAAAGACATCGGGGTGAATGAAAAGAGGAGAAAGGCTGCAAGACCATGTGGTCACTTTGGGAGTTATATGCCAGTCTAACTGCTATGGCTTTCAATTTCATTTTGTAAGACTACAGATTTCTCAGTGATTTCCCATTTGTGGAATTATGGCCATCATGGACACTGGGAAAATGATGCTAAGCAGCATATACTTCAGATTGATAGGACGAAAGGAGATTATCAGTGGTAGATGAACCATTTTTAATGAAATAGAAAGGTCAGCATGCTAAGACTTGAGTCAGACTTGGCTGACTCAAACAGTGCAGGGACTGTTAATGTGTGCTAACAGTTAAGTGTGAGAAAAGCCTTTGCCTTCTGCTACCAAAGTGCTGCCTGCTTTGTGCAGGCTGCTCCAGGGTCTTGTCCCAAAAGCTTATGCCAACATTTTACCGAGGAGCAGAAGTAACCAGGTACAATGCCTCTACTTCATGCTGCCTTTTTCACATGGTTTGAGTAATGTTTGGAGATAGGTATTTACTAGGTGACTCTAAGGAAAAGGGAGTGTTATTTTTTTGAGATGATGTTAGATCTGTGGGTGTTTCTGTAATATCTTTGAGGTTGAAATCTATTTGCCAGTATGGCAAAGTCAATTTGACTTCTGTTGTGAGCCTCTTACTATTTATGATTGCATAAAGCACTTAAGGAGTGTTTTTTACACATATTGTCATGGTGGCTGCAGAGCTGGAGAAGGTAACCAAGGAGGTTCTGAAGAGTTAAAAAAACTCGTAAATTTAAAAAACCCAGGAAAGATCCATTAAAATTCACATCAACGTTGGAGGCAGTGTAACTTGTGCTTTCTGTATGTGAAAGTGTACCACTTAAATTTAGGTACATAAAGGAATGCACAATCTTAGATGATAATGATGTAAAATACATGCTTTGCTGCTGCTAGTGCATTTGTAAAACAGAACAGATCATGCATTAGCACTGTCTCCTGTTTTGGTGTAGCCTGCAGCCTGTATCTATCAGCTAGACAATGTTTCTCCTCTTAAGCAATTAAAGTAGACCTTTCCACTATGACTTGGGTTCTTTTCTAAGTTAAGAGCACATCATCTATTAGGAGATAGAAAGTGTTCAACATGGGAGAGAAGACAATGACATCAATGTGACTTATTCAAGGCTCTAGAAGTTTCTGTTTCTGTGTTTTATTTTCAAGTAATATATTTCTGGATATGGTAGGCCTTGGTAGATTTGGTAGGCCTTCATCCATGGGATCAGTTTTGTAGAAAGCTGAGTGCAGAGAAGGGGAAAATACAGCTTGACTACTAAGTGCTAGAAACTATTGGCTGTATTTTGGATATTTGTCACTAGAACCACTTAATGTCAAATGCTTATTCAGTTCATGATTTAAAGTCATAAAATGCACTGCATAATTGTAAGTAGGAGACATTTGTTCGTCTTGTATTTAAATGGTGTATGTGTACTTTGCATTCCAGAGGATGCCTAAACACTGCTGCTAGAATTGTCATTTTAAAAATATGTTTTGTCCTGCTTTTAGAGCACATTTAATCTTTTCCCCATTAATCTGCTTTCCCTAAACCTTTCCCTAATTCTTCTGAAGGATCCCCCACCTGCTGTGCAGGCTACACAACACAGTGAATCTAATCATGTCTGGAATTATCATTTTTATCAGTTTAATCCATATTTTTCTGTTATTTGCTTTCCAAAGCCTTATACATTTTATGCTCTGTGGTGAGTAATGGAGCAATTGTGGTGGTTTGTGTCTTTTCAAAAAATCAGTGACTACGCTGTTAAGATAACAAATTCAGATTATTTTATGGAATGCAGCATTAGTGTTCCATGGAAATTAAGCCTGATCCTTAGACTGATGGAATATATTCTAAATGTAAATTGAAGATGAGTTGAGAAATGTCCATGTGTGTTAGAGCTTCCATTCTGAATTGTCCTGATCGATACTTGCACATTCTTGGTTGTACATTCAGCCTTCTGTTACCTCTCTGAATTTGTTCTACTTTCATACAAAGTCTTATATTCATGTTTTCTGGGAAGCTTTTATGAAATTTTGTATGCAGGTAAGAGAGCATCTGCATTTTTTATGCTACAGTTTGCTATTGCAAAGTGCACCTTCAAACTTGAAGAGAGCACCAGCTTAATTTAAGCAGGCACTCCTGTGAAGTTCATCTGAATTTGCAGCAGTCTCAAGATGAGAGTTTGGTGTTTCATTCTCTTATTCCTATTACCTGTACTGCTTAGGGCCATTTGTCAGATGGTAGTACTGGTAATGTCTTCATCTAAAAGAAAGTAACTTCTAGCAGTACCCTGGACTAATTTGGATGAGGATGTTTTGCTATAGATGAGATGCTTAGGAGATGAGACTGCATTCATCTGGATGCCACAAATTAATAGCTGTGAAGCTGCCATTCTGTTTTCTGGGTTTTGTCCTTTCCTTCATACATTATATTTGTGGCTTCACTCGGAGCAGCTTTTGTTCTCTTGCTCCTGTCCTTCGCTACTTCTATTTTTGTGAGGCTCTGGAATGCTCAGCAGCAGCATCTACTTTAGGTCTTGCACTGCTGCATTGGTAAGGCTGTTGTGTAAAAATGTGATTTAGCAGAATTCTTGCATGAACTATCAGACTGTAAAACATTTGCAGAGGGCTACAGAATGTACTATTTTCATTGAAAACAAGACATTAGGGCTCCAGCCACATTTCATTATCCATTTGAATAACTTTTTTCAATTTAGGGTTCTCTGTCTTACCATGAGTACTAAATTAAAATCAGATTCTCTCTCTGCCTAGTGGAAACACTAAATAGATAAATAAAAAAATAATTGCAGGGTAATTGTAGGTGCTGTGGGCTGAAAGCCAAACCAGGCCAGTTCAGCCTTTGAGCCCTGTCTGTCTGTCTGCTTTTCTTTTTCCTTGCCCATCATAATAGGGTATTCAATTATAATCTTTTCTCTGTGTGCACAGTGGAGGTTTGCATACAGTGGCCCAGAGGCATTATTAATCTCAGTGCATTTGGAGAGTGAATGAAAAGACTAAAGGTTTTGGGGGGGGGAAAAAACCTCTCTCCCCCTTGTAGCTGTATTCATCACTTAGGGTCTTTGTCAAAAATGTACTTTTCTTTCTCCCTCCCACCAGTTCCTTGGAGCATAAGCTGGAAATGACTCCAGAAGTTAAAGGACAATGGAAGCATTAGCACAGGGATTACGGATCTTCATGTGCAATATGGGGGCTGGGGAACAAGGTAGAGGCCTGCTGCTGGCCAGATGGAAATGGGAAATAGGTGGCTAGACTTGGGTTTACTACTACCTAAGAAACAAGCAGTTGTGCAATCGCTCTACACATCAAGCTTTTCAGGCCACTGAAAAAAATAGTATGTTTCTTTATCTCTTTATCTGTCAAGGAAATATGGGGCAAGTTCAATGTGAGAGTCTAAATAAATTATTAAAACATAACATATATTTCATGTTTTCTTGAATGGAAGTATTCCTTGTCCTTTGTATATGTTGTCTGGATGATTTTTGACAGGTTTTTGTTTGTTTGTTTGGGGTTTTTTTTGTTTGTTTTTGGGGTTTGGGGTTTTTTTGTGTCTCCTGAGCAC
Source organism: Florisuga fusca (assembly GCA_038090715.1). NCBI lineage: Eukaryota > Metazoa > Chordata > Aves > Apodiformes > Trochilidae > Florisuga > Florisuga fusca. Next base: position 3,185,159 of record JAAWXA010000040.1, on the reverse strand, counting down.
TTTCCTGTAATACTTACATGGGAACTTCCTGGTTTGGAGAAACTGAATGTTCTGGCTGCTGTTGAAGGGGTTTTGGGTTAACGTGTAGTTAGGATTAGCTAATGAACATGACAGAGCGGTTGACAATGTCATACAAGTCTTATCTCTTTTTAATGTAGGCTATCCATTCACAGATTTGAGCCATCCAAATTAATGTTCCTGTTAAAACCTGTTCCTTCAGGTGACATTTGATTTTGGTGCTTTCTCCAGCTTTGGTAGCCAAACTGATTTGAAGTGACTTTAAAGAAGCATTGTTGCTTCCTCTCCTGTCTCAATGAGGGACGGGGAGACTGTTTGATGCAAACAAGATTCCATTTATTGAAGAGAGTTACCAACATTATATAGTCTTATGTATTTGCTGACACGATGTGTTGCTACCTGGTTGGTTTATTCTTATCAACATGTCTTTAGCCTATCGGTAATGCTATTAACATTCCTTATCCAGAGATCTTTGTGCTTATCAGACTGTTTGCATTTTTGTCTCCCAACCCCTTGCCTCCTTCCTCCTGGAGGTCTCCTGCTGCCCATGGTTTGTGTTGCCATTGTTCCATGGTCAGCAGTTGTTCTGTGCTAACGACCTCCACACTCTCCCTTTATGAAATTGTTTTATGTTGTCATGAGATCCACAGTTCCTTACAGAGCTTTTCCTAGTCTTCCCATGGAGATATAGCAGATAGATAGCATTTCCAAAAAAAAACCTTAGTGCCTAAACAGAAAAAAGTAAACACCTACTTTTGGTTTAATGACTACAGGTAACAAAAACTGTCTCCCATGATTGCCTGGATATATCTAAGTGCAGGATTTCTGGAAAAATATTATATTGTCCAATTATCTATTATATTGACCAACTTAGTGATGTTTGCAAAAGCTGCCTTTCTTCTATGCTAATGACCTAATTAAGTAAGATCAGAAATAAGTTTAATGACAAATAAACAAATGGTCCTCCCCTCCCCTGTTCACCATGCCCTTTTGATAGAGCTGCTGCAATGTTTACCTAAGAGGAAAAAAATACAAACATTCTGAACAATCTGAGGCATCTTTTTAATAAAGTCCAGAAAGCCCCAAACAAACCAAGCCACCAGACTTGTAGAATTCCTCAGTGGATGACTTCACGCCTTCCTACTGGTAAACTAGTATTTTACAGAATCTGATTTAAACTGGATAATGCTTTAACAGTGTCTTCCAGCATAAAAGCTTTAACATTTCACATCAAGACCTTGATTTACTTACCATCTGCTCAGAGGTCTGTCATCAACAGAGATGATTTCTAGCTCCCTTCTCATAACTGGCGTTTGGCAGAGTTCTGCTAAACAGTCTATAACCTTGAAGACAAGGAGTATATGATAACTCATGCATATCAGTTAACCTTTAAGTGGCTTAATAGTGTCTTTTCCTAACTAGAACTGCCAGATCCTTCAGTTTGGTCCTGGTTATTTAAGATTTTTCCTCTTTAAGTAAGAAAAAGCCAATGAGAACTTGGAGTCAGCAAAGAAATTCTTTTATTTTACTGTTATTTGATATCAATATCCTTAAACTTGCTTTCTGATGATCCTATCAGAAGACTTTGTATGGAGATCAATGTATTTGTGGGAAAACAAAAAAAAGTTATTTTTGCTGTGTTACTCCAGTGAAGTCAGTAAAATTGTTTAGAATCATTTTCTCAGAAGTCAGGCAGTCAAAAACCAACTGGCCTCAATTTTAGCTTTAATAGTAAGTTTGACATTTCAGAAGGCTAATGATACATTTCTTAAGATGTTGAATTAATGACTGAGTTAGTCGTGATGTTTAAAGAGCAGGAGAATGTTTCTGTAGATGAATCTGCATGCTTAAGAAATTACTTTTACCTTTAGATGTTGTTAAGACAAACTCAGCAGTGTGGTTGTTTTGGGGGTTTTTTGTGGGGTTTTTTTCCTTTTATAAGTAAAAGGCTTTCTGTTAATTTATCAGACAATATACAAGTTAGCATTTAACTGTGTAATTCCAAATTACAGCAGTGCTTAAAGCACTGTGGATTCTGCCATGAAACAGTGTCGTTAGCCAGAGTGGCCAGCTACCAGAGCATGTCTCTTCCCATGTATTGGATCAGTTACAGGATACATAGGAGGTTGCTTTCTGTAGGTTTTAATTTGATTTTTATTCCTCCTTAAAAATCTGCTTTTTTTATTCATGGTATTTTTCAACCATTTTAGGGGCAGGATTTTTAGGATAAACTGGGTAGTTGGTCTCCTCAGACAACTGGAAAGGGTGAATACTCCCTTAGTCTGAAAGAAAAGCTTGTATCCTTACCAGAACACTCTATTCTACCTGGTTAAAATCCTGCTCTGAACTTCTTATATTATGGACATAATTTTGCTGTGTTGTATGTTTCCATTTGCAGCGAAAGTAAGAAATGCAAATTTGGGCAAAGCATTTTACTCAAATGAGTTTGGTATCTGTACTTCACCTGGTGTTTTAAACAGGTTTCAACCTGCAGTGGTCAAACCTCTGTGTCACTGTTAAACAATTGCTAGAACTTTGATCTCTACTTAGAGGAATCCTTTTCAGCAATACTTCCTCGTAACTTTTTCAGCTTCATCTCATTAAAAACTGTAAAAAAATAGGTCAACTTTGCTCCCTCCTGTCAAAAGCAGCATCAGGCAGTTATAGAAGACTTGTGAGCCACACTTAGGAGCCAGGAGAGACATTCTAGTAGGCATGCTGCAGTCAGAACAAGGCTCACTGTCTTGCTCTGTAGGTAAGGGCTTGCATTCAATATAATTTTTTTTATTTGGGGAGGTGGACATAGAGTTCTGGGTGAAAATGAAGAGCTAAACTGTTGGAATCCTTACAAGTTTGCTTCACTTTCTTTTTTCTAATGTATTTTTTAGTATGGAATGTCTGTGGTTAAAGGCTTCATTACTGTTAAGGAACAAATCTGAATGGAGTGCAGCTTTGAGGAAAATGCCACATGCATGCCACTTCTGGATTTGTATGCTCTGATGGAAGCAAGCTTCCATGTTTCATTTGGTGTCCTTTTTTCTAGATACTTCCAGCAAGTTAGCAAGTATTTTTCCACTATCCTTGGAATTTAACATCCCATCGTGCTAGCTGGTAACTTAACACTGAAGTATCAAGTTCATGCAGTGAAGAGCTGGTAGCAGATCACTTCCTCCATTTTCAGGCATTTGACCAGTTCCATGCTGGTAGTTGACAGTAAGTGGACCTGTCAGATATGTTCAGTGTTTCAAGCAATTGAGTACATTCTAGTGCTGTCAAAGTGATCATGAATCAGTAGACACTTAGCTGGTTTTGAACTGTGAGAAAAATTGACTTGGGGTTGCCTGAGCTCCTGGTGGACAGGTAACAGAAGAAAAGCATAAATGATGAAGAAATCCATCTAGTTCATGATATTTGATTTTCAAAAGGAACACCAGACCTCCCTTCTACACAGATGGCTATTAGATACACAGAGGTTTGTTCAGAGTCTTAACCATGTTTACTGAATGGCTTTTACCTGGAGAAGTGGAAAAAGGTGGCTGAGACTTGCTAATGTATAGCAATATCTGCACAAGGAGAAGCAGGTGAAAGGATTAAAACCAAATTTGCTGAAGACACATACTATATTTGGATGTTAGCAGCTTCCTATAAACATGTCAGAGGAAAGAGCTTAGTCTAAATAGGACTGCCTTGGCTGTTTCTTCACATACAGAACAGAGAGGCAATTAGCTCACAGTTACATAACAATGCCAAGCTGCTTTGAGATCTCAGGGGGCCATTGGGGAACAGAACCAGGAACTATCCTTCAGTCTTCATTGCTAAAGCAGCTGAGTTGCAAAAGGAGTCTTTAATGCTTAATTTGTCAAAACATTCGGCAATAATCTCTTGGATGGCTTGGCTATCAATTTTAATGGCATTGTGCCTGATGTGCTTCATTTTCTCTGTTTAAGTTGAAAAACTGAATAACACTGAATGATATCCAGGTGCAGCAACACCTTTCTGTATTGTTTTTTTAATTCCTGACTGTGCACTACAACTGCAATTAATTTATAATAAGGTTTGGCACAAAACAAGGTAGTTTGGCTCTGAAAGAGACAAAATTAGCTTAGCCATGATTAGCCTGTGAATGTTTCGATCCTGCTAGTGATTGATAGGAGTCCCGTGGATTTCATGCTACAAATAGATACGATTTATCTGTAATTGAAAGTCACTTTGTTTACTGCTACGTGTGTTGAAATAAGAAAAGCTACTCTGCAAATGTCTTGTTCCTGTAACCCTTTAGCTTGTTGATTACTGCATAGGCAGTTTTCACAAGCATCTGTTTATTTTGTCAATCATTGTCATCTCTGCTTGTGCTCATGTTATTTTTCATTTGTGGTTACACATGAGAACAGGTTATGAATATATTTTATGGGCACAAGAAGTGGCCTTTTGCTCCCTATGAGGTGGATGAGTTCCTGTGCCCCTGAGTGTCTGGTGACAAAGGTCAGGCACAGGATGATTTTTCATTTTTAGAGAATATAATCTAAATATTTATCAAAAAGCTAGGATGATTATATATTTTTTCAGAAATGGTAGTTTTCTGGATCTATTGTAGAAGGCATCAGGGTGTATTTTGATAAAGTTTGGCAAGTTCCTGGTAGGATTTTCACAAGATAAAACATTTGTGTGGCAGAGAGCTACCAGGGGTGAGCTTGAATATTTAATTCTGAAAATCTACATAAGCTTGGAGGGAGTTGGAAAGAAAATGGAATATAAACCATGATCCAGCCTGTTTCTTTTCTGTAGTAGTAGTTCATTGGTACTAAAATGTTGATTTTTAGAATGTATTTTGAGCTTGTGTCCTTGTTTTCTGTTGAGTATTCAAGTTTCTTTCTCCATATCTACATTTTGTACTCTTTTTCTCATGCTCTGTGAAACTCACTACTGTTCGAATCTCCTGCCAATCTCTCATTCTTGAAATCTTACTCTGACTTGTACAAGGTGTCCTGTGTTTCCAAGAGTCACTTTCACTAATACCTTAAATTTCTCTGACATCCTTGAGAGCAAGGAACATGTTACACTGTGAGGTTTTTTTTGTTTGGTTGGTTTGTTTTGTATTAAAAACAAGGGAGATTTTCTGTGTGAAGAACTAAGGCTTCTAGCTCTAAGGCTGAATAAGTTACCACCTTATCAGCCCCTCTGAGCTGGTAAAGTAGCACCAGTGAAGAGATTGCCATCTGCAAATGGCTGAGAGAAAGGAAGAAAGAATTGTGAGTGCACAGAAACGCATCCTGCTCTGGTCTGCAATTTTTTTTTTTTTTTTTTTTTTTTTTTTTTTTTTTTTTTTTTTTTTTAAGTAATTTGCAGATGGCACAAATTAGAGCAACCTGAAGGAGCCATAATACCCCAGGGCAAACAGTCTCAGAAGTATGGACTTGAAACCAGCTATGTGATGCTACTTTCTTTTCCCATTTCCATGTTGAGTGGAACTCTGGCACATGGGCAGGGTCTTCCCTGTTCTCTTATTTTTCTATAATAATTTTAGGTGTCAGAGAAACAGCAGCATAATTACTTCTTTAGCACTTTCTTCAGTACTTAATAGTTTTTTTATACACTTTTAGTATTTAATTTTCTAAATAGCTAATCTTTTTATCAAATACGAGTTTCACTGATTTACTTTCTCATTTATGACTCTAATGATCTCTGGAGCTGCCAGCAATATTAGATGATTTTGTTAAACTTCTGGAAACTGTCCCAGTTTCTGCTTCACCTTCAGAGGAGATGATCTTCTGTTTCAAGTCCTCTATTGATCTTCTGTCTTTTAAAACTTCTCCAAAATGCATGAGAGCAGACTGAAAACGTAAATCAGGCTTAGAGAAAATGTATTCTGGTATCCATACTAAAAGTAGGTAAGTAGAAAGTAATGCAGTCTGGTCATGAACTACCAGCTAAATGAAAGGGACTAGATCTTCTGTCATCCTCTGTTACTCTGGATCTGAAATCTCACAGCTCCAATCACAGCATGATTTCTGTTGGAAAGTTTACTCTGGAAGCAAGCAAATATATTAATATTGTGTTAATTGAATTTGGTTGGTTCTTTATTAAATTTTCTTCTTTTCAAGTAATTCTTGCAGATCATAATCTTTCCACTATTTTCAGCTTCTGGAAAGACATTGTCATATAAAAAGTATTTAGAAATTTTTAACACTACAAAAGCTTTGGGAGAACCATCTTCTTTCAGAAAGTAGACTAAATTCCTGCAAGTTGGCTTTTTGACCCAGAAGTGTGCCAATCTTTCTCTGACTATATTGAATATTATATATTATTATTACTATATTGAACTTTATATATTTCCAGTCTAGGAAGTGACAGAAGTCTATCCAGAATAGATACCTGGTACCATCCTACAAAAAAAAAAAAAAAAAAAAAAAAGGTTTTAACATCTTGTTTGATATTTATACTCTATTGGTAAATGCAGCCCATGTCTTTCAATTCAGAGAAAGATGAGATTAGATAAGGAAGTCTCCTAAGACACTTCAGTGCAACTCTCTGTGTGCCTTGGGAATGACAGGAAAAAAAGTTCTGAAATAATCTTGAATCATGATCAAATTTGATTTTAATGGAAGTGTCTTTTTAAAAAAGTAATTGACCTGTCTTCGAGCCTAATGGGATTGAGAGGAGAATGAAAAAAATAACTGTCAGAGACATCACTTTTTTAAGCATAGAGGAGCACTGACTGTTTCTGTATACTGTCAACTATGTAAAACATGGGAAGGAAGAAAAAGCCTCAAACTGCTCCTCAGTTTTGGCCGAGATGAATTATATGAATAGATCTCCAGCATTTCTGAATCTGTGTAAAAGAATGTTTTCAGAGCAATAAAAATACACTTTCTTACTACAACTCTGAATATCAGGAGTGGCTGGGAACAAGTCTGTCTAGAATAACAAATTGTCACTAGTCAATTTTCTAGTGGGTGTCAGTGGGCACCAAGCCTATTATGCTGCAGGAAATGTTCACTGTAAATGTGTTAAGAGGCCCTTTGAGTCCTCCTGGCTTGCTGAGTTGCTTCCCCTGCCACACACCCTAGTGTGCTGTACTTCTTTTGCACAGAATTGAAGATCTAAAGGCTAAGGGTCAAGAAAACAAATTTTGAGGTAGATGTCTTGCTTTAATTATTTGATGCTTTAACAAGTATTGAAAAACATTCAGACTGTGTTAAAATTACTTAGGTATACAGGCAAGAGCTTTCTGTTTGTAAAACAACTAGGCTGGGAGGAAGTAAGTTTGGGAGCACCTTGTGGGAAATGGCCTGGCATTCTTAGCACAGGAAGCTGCAAGTATGAAATGGTGCTGGAAAAAGCCTGTGGTGACCTTGGAAAGGCTAATGGGCAGTCACAAGTTCAGGTCTGCTGAAGATGAGGGCCACTCACACTCTGCTAATCTAACACAGCTCTAGAAATCATGTATTTTGATAAATATTCTCAAGACAGCCAATAAGTAGGTCTAATATAGGCATATCTTCATTAGCCTTGCAGTTCTGGAGGAGTGATGCCTTGTGTTTAAGAGAATGAGTAATAGTAATGCCAAATAATTTCACAGTCAGAAGATTGTAAAAAGCTGTCTAATACAAAAAAATATTAGCTCTAGGTTTCTTAGATGGAAGCCACTTGAGCCCAAGCTGAGCAATGCTTTGTTTACAGCAGTTAATGAAGCATTAGCTGGATTATCAGAGTAAATGCAAGTGATAGTTTAGACCTGCAAGGGGTAGAGTGAGGCTTCTGCTATATTAAGTGCAATTGAGTATTTATCTTGGTGAACAATAGAGAGGCTAGAAAATAATCAAAATCCTGCAGCAGTCTGAAGTGAATATAGCAAGCAATCCAAAAAATGGCTAATAAAACACAGAAATCGGTAATTCAAGTGAAATAGCCCACCACAAAATCAATTTTAACACCATGAGCTGCCTGAAAGTGTTGGGTTTTTTCACCTTCAGTTTCAGAAAGATAAACCCCGTTGATCCCCGGAGGTTAAGAGCTGTAGGTTTGAAGAGCTTGTAGCTGCCATACTTGCTTCGTGCAGCTTTCATGGAAAAGCAAGGATGTGATCCTTCCTACATAGTACAGAATTCCTGCAAGAATTCAACTAGTCAACTCCAATTAAACATGCCAGCCAAAAGACAGTGACCACAATTTATGGCATAAGTAAACAGAACAATTTTATAATCAATTAATTGACTTCAGGGCAACTGATGGAAAGGCTTTACAGTCTGCACATTATGTTCAAATCATCCCTTTCTCAAAAGAAACCAAAAACAAAACCCCAACAGAGCAGCAGCCTGTGCCTGCTGGAGACTGAGCACAGCCCTGTTGTGCAAACTAGTCAATAAAGCATTACAGTAATCTAATCTTGAAGAAAGACAAGTGTAAATAGCCTCTGCAAAGGTTTCCTGTGACTGAAATGGCACCTACTGGGCAATATCCCTTTCAACTGGTGCAGAGATGGTGATGTAGTGGGGATGATGTACTTCTTGTGGTCTAACACGATTCTGAAATGTTTCCATCTCCCAGAGAAAGCACTTGATTGCAAACAACAGCAAATATTTTGGAGGAATAACCTCCTTTGAGCTTCACAGCATGACTGCCTTATTTCAGGGGAGTGACACAGGGCACTGAGCCTCCACCAAAATGCTTCTCCTCATGCTGCTTTGTCTGCATCTGTAGGAGCTACATGAATTGATGGACAAGGTTATTGCCTGCTCAGAGTCATCCATTTACGGGCTGTAGTGTGACATATGCTCTGTCTCCAATGTGGAATTTTTTTGGCTTCCTTAGGAAGCAGAAAGGGCTTTCTGAATCATTGACAGTGAGCAAGATTACGTTCGTCTCCGTACAGGGCTGAACTTTTTGACAATTTAAACCCATTGCTGATTTTTAAAAGGCTTGTGAGAGTTTACCTTGATGACTTTATTGAAAAGAGGTTTTCCATTTCATGGTCACAGTTTTCAGGAATGTAATGCTATCTAATTGCAGTAAGGTCTCTTGCAAACACAGGAAGAATTTGAAGCTTGTAGTCCTCTAGAAAAGGAAAACAGTACATTTTAAATTAACAATCAAAGGAAATGAAGCTACAGAAAATCCTCACTGAGGGTGTTTTAGTCTCTAATATATTCTATTCTACTAAAACTTTGAGGTAATGCTTGAAACTACAAAAAAGTCCATCTTAAGATGCATTTTGACTGAAGAAAACAAGACTGATTCACTTTTAACTCCAGTTAAGGTATTCACTGCAAAAATCAACATCCTGAGATTTCTAAAGGCTAACTCTAAACCAAGCAACAGTTTTCATCCATTATATAATTTTAGAGAGCTTTTAGTCACATATACAGAGTGAGGTTAGCTTTCTTGTAGGAATGAAACTGCTGAAATATGGAGTGATCTAAGCATAAAGATCACTTAGAAAATAACTTCACAAATTCATTGAAATTTTGCTGGCATTTGTTTTTACTGCACTCTCTGGTGCCCATTTGCTTGTATAGTTTTATGTGTTCATAGGAGTGTGCTTCTAAGCTACCCTATTAAGTAAAGCAGACACTGGTATATGTTGAGACAATTGGTTAAGACATTTTTTTTAAAAATGCAAAAATTATCATTTCTTTAAAGAGCGAAGACTACATAGCATGTAAAGCAGGAAATATACATGAAATGCATATTTTTGTATAATGTAGGAATGTAATAGAAGATGTGCATTGTATAATCAAAGGTTACCATATTTTCTGATGAGTGAGAGTAAACTGATGGCTTTCTATTTGATGTCTTTTTAAAATTTTTTAAATGTTCTTATCGTTTGGCTTGCTTGTCATTTTGCTCAATTTAGAGTTCCTGGCCTTACCACCTTCCTTTTGTTAAGAAACACTGGTATTGTGCTTCAATACAACTTAACCTTCATACTTAATCTCAAGTTAAGCATTTGCTAAAACTGCATTTGATAAAATGTGGAGAGTAATTTTAAAATACATATAGGAGGAGGTGCTGCAAATAAGCATTTCTTTGTAGCATTAGCCAATCAAATACTGATCTACTAAGGCCTCTGCAAAGAATGCTGACTCTAAATTGTCACTATAAATTGTTCTAGAAACCAGTTCTTCTGATGGAATTTGCTCAGAGTAGGCTAAGTAACAGCCAGCAGTGTGATGGCAATTATATGAGCATATGTACAGCCATGCAGTGTGTTGTAATAAGCAAATCATTCTAGAAAACCCTATCTTTATCTCAGCTTGATATAAAATATGTGTCAAGATGATTACTAAATATTTAAGATGCATTTAAGAAGTCTGTTTAAAAAAAACTGAAGAGATTTTTAAAACAAAAAGGACAATGGAAACTATTAATGAAAATACTTTGGTAGTTCAAGATTTTCTGAGATTTCATTCTGTAGAACTGAATTTAGAAATCATTGTTATAATGACTGAGAAGACTTTCATAGAATTCTAATCAGTAAGAAGTTCCTTTAGGGATTTTCTTGTCTATATTGTATGAAAATGATGTGGAATTTAATTTTGCAAGAGGGAATAGAAGATGAGGCCTTGATAACACAGGGGTAAGACAAATACAATTCTTGCTATGGGTGCTCCTTAAAAACTAGAACAGAATATATCAGGGCTTTATCTAAAGCCAGCTTTGACATGAAGATTCTAAGTTGTACAATCTGTGAAAGTAATGATTTGGAATCACTTTTGCTCAAGGGAAAAGGAACCTTAATGCCTTGGGGTAAGAATACAAGAAATTTTGTCTTTACAAAGCTCATTGAAGAATGTCTCTGACAACATGTTGTAATGTGTACCCTTGAGTTTTGGAAAATATGGTAAACCTTAGTTCTTGCAGTATATCTTAAGTAGATGTGCTCAAATAATTCAGTTTGGGATCCCTTTCAAGGGTCAAAATCACTTGTGTCCAAGTTTTCTCACTAAAGGACAGGGTGAGCTGTCCATAATATGCAATGTATAGTTTATCTGTTTGCCTTGCTTATCTTTCTGGTTTTTGAAAGAAAAAGGAATAGAGCTTGGAGTAAAAGCTAAGTTAGAGAAGAACTGTTGTGACCTCTGTTACTGTATATTGCATTAGTTTCTTTAAAACACTCAGAGTTTTAGTCTGGTGCAGGAAAATGCCTTTTTACTTTCAAATAATTGTTGAATTCTTTAACCACAAGGGATCTTTGTGTCCATCAATAAGAGTGCTTACTCCCTTGAAGACTTGGCCCCCAGATCTTTTTGGCAACTTGATCGAATGCTTGCAATGTATCAATCGAGTTTAACTTGTGTACAATTTCTGCTTTTCTTACACTCTGAACTGTAGCAAGAGAATTGTAGATTAATATAGCAAGAGATCTAGGAAGTGTTTCTTTTGCATTCAGTCTGGATTTAAACAAAAGGACAAATAGGAAAAGATGAAGTCAGGACTGAGTGATCTGTACCTGCTCTAGACAAAGCTTGAGTGGTGGAAAATACTGTTTTAAAGTCAAACTACCAATCTAAACAATTTCCATATGAAAATGTGCTACACCAGCTAACAAGCTTTGGAGAGTTAATAACCTCATATCCATAATATTTAGCTTAAGTATTACCTACTGCATATGTCTAACAAATGCTTTTACAGTAGAATTTATTCAGGAAATTGAAGTCTTCTTTTGAAAAACTGGAAGACAACTAATAGATTTTCAGTTTTAATTTGGCTGTACATAGCTAAGAAAATTGGGTAACTTTAGATTGCTGTGTTTACTATGTCTTGAAAGCTGGAAAAATGTGGATTATTTCCAGCCAGTCTGCTAAACCCAGCTGTGGGATACAAGCTCAGATAAGGAGATGCTGAGATAAGATCATTTAAAAACAAAAAATGATGCATGTAAAATAACCAGCTGAAAAGAAGTGACATTTTGAAATGAGATTTTTCTTGTAATCTCTGTTTAAATGAATATGTTCTAGTGACTGCAACTCAGTGCTTAGAAATGGTTTTGTGGTGCTACTTGACCACTGAATAGATAACTGTTTTTTAGCTTAACGTAGCTTTACAGATCTTCATGAGGAGAACTATGAGCACAGTTGCATTTTGTATTTGGAATAATCAGACATATTTTCACCATCTGGTCGTGTCTGTTACTTTGTAGTCTGGTAATACAACTACTTCTGGAATGGCATTGCAACCCAATAATGTGAACAGGGCTTGAATGAAAAGGTAGAACTCTCAGGGAAAGTTTAAGAAAGCTGAGTTCTTGGTGAAAATATCTAGTCAAGGAGCAGAACTCTAGTATGAAATACAATAAAAAAGCCTGAGGAATATGGGTGAAGGGCAGGGGAGAGTGAAACTGTTAGGTATGTGTGTGCAGCAGAATAATGTATTGCAACCATGTAATTCCTCCTGGTTGTATGTAAAGAGGAGCCAAGCTGAGTTGCCTACCTCACAGAAACAGCCCAACCCTTGTGCTCAGTTCTGAAGTCAGTGGCAGTTTTAAGTTGGTAAGATATGAGCTGTGGTAAGAGCTATGTGTTTCTCAGTCTTTCCACCTAGAGCTTTAGGTTGAAACAGTTGTGAAGCATTGCCAAGGCTAATGTATTTTATATGAGTCTGGAAAGAATGAATTGCCTCTGTGCTCTAGGAGAAACACCCACATGTCTGCAGTTCCTTTCAGAACTTCAGCTTCAGCTAGATAGCTCCCTTCACAGACTTGGTAAACTGCACTTCCGTGCATGATTTTCAAGTTAAGCCTTTTCTTTATTAGTTCAGAGGAAAGGAACAGAGTCTCTCTGTCTCCCATTCTGTTTATCTTGTGCCTTTCACAATTTTGATTTTATGTTTTTTCCAAGACTTAGAGAATGTGTAAAAATGTGTAGCTGGTGAGCTTTTCTTTATCAAGCATCTACTGGGGCCAGAACTTCATTGGACGAGAAGCATTCATGACCAATCTGGATGCACCAGACTCTTACTAAACTTCTTTTCCTCCAGGCCTGAAAACTCAGCTTATATTTTCCTAAATACAGCCATGACACAGCCTACCTTTTTATTATGACAAGAATCTTAAAACAAGTTTTAATTAAAAATTATTTTTTTAGAGTGATTGAGATACTAATAATATTTGTCTGACATTTAAAATACTTCTCTCATTATAATTTCTTCAACTGAGAGTGGTTTAAAGCAGCAAAGAGAACGAATTTCATCTTGTCTTGCAGTATAAACTTTGAGGTAGGAACGTTCTCCCAAATGTACCTTTTGGAAACCTCTTTTATATGTGAAAAAGAAGCATTGTTACATATTTTTAGTCGGCTGAAAATGCTGAATAATATACTTTTCAGCTCAGTGGTTTTCATTATAAATGGTAAACAGATTTTTTGAGTCATCCAACACTTCTTGTGCTCTCTCAATTTAATTATTATGGGGGGTGTTTGCCAGTGCAACTGTGCAATACTTGTTCAGTACAAACCAGGAGAAAAACCCAAAGACTTGTGAAGAGGCTGCTGTGTCTGGCATTTCTGGATGAGCTTGGTGGCACACAAGCTTTACAGCAACAACTGTGTGGAGCTCAGCATGTTTCTCTTCTGCTTATCTGTGGCAAAAAGGGTGTCGAGACACAGGTGTCACTCAACTCAAAACCATATGCAACAGTTAAATACTAATTTCAAGTAAACTACAATCTCCGGGACAGAGGTGGAAACATTTATGGGCTTGATATTGTATACAATTTATGAACGAGTGTGCTAGAAATTTTGAGCATTTTTAGCAACCTGGTGACAGCTGGCCAAAATAGGGGGGGGAATAAGTACAACCTGCCCCATTGATTTTAAAAACTGAGCCAAACTACCAGCTCAAAGGCACATCCATTACGTGGGAGCTAAATTTCCTCTGCATTCCATGGGCTTCTTGAGGTGGGTTGAATGATGGCCAGATCAGCGCTGGTTAGGTGGGTCATGTTGGGAGGATAATTTGTATCTAAATCTGGGAAGTTTCCCTGCTTTCCCAAGTGTGCCCCTGGAGGATCCAAGCTAGGGTCAGTGCACAGTGAGACTGTCATGTTCCTTTCAGCACCTTTGTTTCCCCTGTGTGTACTGCAGCTGTTTTTGTGAAATGCTGTGAGAAGCCAAGTCTCTGGGCTTCCAGCTCCACTGAATTTTAACTTTAGTGAAAGCAGAGAACACAGAAGGACTTGGAGGCCATTGCCTGTCATAGTGAAGCAGGTTGTTGATTTGCTTCTGAAGAGGCACTGGTTTCCTACTCCGGAGTTTCTGCTTATGAAGAATTCATCATGAGGTGTGAGCTCCTGGCACTCAAAGGTGGGATGGTGACAATCAGCAAACTTGTGTCTGTTGAAGCGATGGCTTCCTCTGAGCTATTGAAGGTATGGGAACTGCAGCCTTATGCTTCTACAGGATGGACTTTTTGGTGTTGGGGGGCTGGAAAGGAAAAGCTGGACTGTGACATCAAAGCCAAATTGTAAGCAGTAACTGTAACTCTCCTTATTCTGGATGCTTGCCTCTAGAAAGGCAGGTACCAGTGACAATATTTGGATTTTAGTTCATTCTACTTCTGCTACCCAGTTTGTTGTTCACTGCTTTTATAATGGGAAACAGTTTCTAGGTATGAATCTTGCAGAGCAGTACGTGACTACTAGGCTGTAGACTCAAACCATTTTCTTTTCCCCTTGTCCCCTGGACAGTGGAGAGAGCTTCAACAGAAGGTGTGTGTTTACCTGCTGCTTCCCTGAGGAAAAGATGTGGACTTCAGGTAGAGGAGGAATTAGAGGTGCCCAAATCTTGTGTGAAAGCTCTAACTGTGGAGCTATTAGATGAAGAAAGAGTTCTGACAACTATTTATAAAAGGCAGGTGTACCTTCTCGTTATGGTAGAAAGAAGCCTCAGTATTGCAAGTTCAGAGAGTGGGGGCATCAGTCTCCCTGCAGTGAGGATTGCTCACCTGGTGTCTGCAGCCTTAAGACATCTCTGCTACTCTGTGTGAATCTCATCTCTGTCTAACCCTCCTTCTGCATTTTAGAGAAACCCTGGGCACCTAAGTGGGCACTGAGGGTTGTTTCAAGCCTCATTTATTGTGAGAGAGCTGTAGTGAAGCTCAGTGTCACTGTGTAGAAGCCTATATGATTTCTGTTCCAAAGGCCCATGAGTGCTTTTGACAATACTTCATTTTTTCTGAGCCCGATTTTCAAAGGTGATACAGGAGCCTCTACTGAAAAGGGACTTGAACTTCATGATCTACAGACAATCAGCACTATCCAAAAATAATTCTCACGTTTTGCTTCAATGTAGTCTTTCTCAGTATTATGTGATATTCTGTCTTGATATAACCTCTGCAAGTAGTCTTTATTCTCCTCTTCCCATTTCATACATTGTACCAATGCTCTTGAGAAAAATCTAGATGAGCTAGCAGAAAAACCTTTTTTTCTGAATAGATGAGACCTAATTGAGATTGGTCAGAACACTAAATGTTCTAGAACACTCCCTTAAGAAACAAGAGTTTCAGGCATTTGTTATTTTTTCTAGACTTGCATATAGGTGGGTGATGTTTCTAAAGATGTGGAACTCTTCTTGATTGAGAACCTGGCAGAGTATTAAACCTCATTTCTATCTCTAGCCAAACTTCACCTTACTGCTATGAAGGTATGACTATAAGGTGTGACCTTAGATGCATAATGTAGCCTGTATTACATTTTTATAGGGTCATTGACTAGAGTATGTTTTCTGAAGTATCTGAGATGGATGCAAAAGAGATGTTTATGGCTACTTTTATCTATGAAAAGTGATAAAACTAAAAATTGATTATAGAATCGGTGGTTGGTTATGATTACCAGGATCCATAAAATGGCACTTAGGGTTTTTTTATCTGTTTTTCAGTAAATCTCTCTCCCCTTTTATTAAGACTAAACTCTGCTATTTTTCTCCCTGGACATCTTCCTAAGGTTCCTGTACAGAATCCATTTCCATCTGCCTCTTTTGCTTTCCTTCTTGATGCACAGAAACTTCAAACAGATTCATAATATGTCTGTTACCATATCTTGTATTTATTTTATCACATCATATAAAAGAGCCTCCAGAGAAGAGGAAAAGCATCTGAATCCCTTATATGGAGAAATAACTTGAGAAAGCTGAATTTTTAGCTTATGCAGCATAATTAAATCCACTAATGAGTTAAAGCACGAATATGAGTCAAATAACATGAAAGCTTCATCCTCAGTATTGAAGCTTCAATTGATCTGTGTACCTGTAGCCATATACTTTGTTAGAACCCCTGGAAATCCAAGTATGATTCAAAGTAACCCTTGAAAGCCTGCAGCTGGGGCGTCCTTCTAAGTGTGTAAGGAACACTTCTAGAAGGTGTTTGTAGCACAGCAGTGGCCTCTTATCCCAGATCAGCAATTTCACTTTATCCCACTGAGCACTTCAGAAGCAGAAAACTTGACAAATAGCAGGAATTCAGACACAACCCAGCCTGTTAGTGCAAGTCCCCAGTGCAGCTTCAGCTGGGCAACCTGCAGTTCCTAAATTCTGGATCTTCAACATCTTCAGCTTGATAAGCCCATACACAGAACAAAAGTAATTCTAGCTGGGCTGTTCTTAAGATGTAAAAATGACCCTCAGCTTAATGCAAACCACACAGTTCTGTGGGCCTTGGAACAGCCAACCTCCAGTAAGCCTTGTTAGACAGCCCGGACTTGGTGCTTTGACTTGATCTGAAAGTGCCACTATCCAGGTCAAAACTGCATGCATCTGGTTCTGCTGTCTGATAAATCTTTTTGAGATAAGCCCTGCTCTGGATTCCTTTCCTCCATTTTCACATGATCTCAAGTATACCTGGTCTGGGGCACACCCAGAATGTAATGTGAATCTTTTTTTTCCTGTTTATTTCTGTTTGAAAAGAGATGTAAAATTCCAGAGGAAGAACTGCTGGGCCTAGCTGATGTGCTCACTGCTGGGTTTGCATGATGTCATGTTGCATTGCTGTGTTTTCTGGGCATGGATTTTGCTATTTATTGATGAGTATCAGGATCCTTCCTATGACAGGGATGCCTGTGAGCATTTTGACTGACTGGGCAGAGCATGGTCTACAGCAGAAATGTGCAATGTATTAGTCCTGGAATGATGTAGTGTGGAATTGCCTCTCCTCAGAACAAGTGGTCTGCAACGTATTTAACCAAATGAACTGCAGTGGCCAGTTTAATTCTGACTGTACTCAATAAGACTGTCTGGTCACCAAAGCTGTAGTGACAGAAACTCTCTCCAAGGTACCCAGAGACAGGAGCAGTCAGTTGCTCAGAGCATACAGGCTCCAGGCTTGCATATTCCTGATTCCAGAATAATCCCCACCATCTCGGTCATCTGCAAGTCAGGGAGTAGATGGGGGGAAAAATATCTGTTCCAAAGGGGATGCTGGGAATACAGTAACTCATAAACAGAGTTTGTAGGGGACAAAAACCAATGCTGTCTGACGTGGTTTTGGCTTGTTGTGGGTCATAGTTTGTTACTGATTAATCCTGCTCTGAGTAGAAAGTGTGAGGGGTCCTGTTCGCAGCGAAAATCTCTGCAACTGCTGCTCTCATGAGCAAGCTTAAAGGTGATAGGGGAGCAGTAATCCTTTTTTTATCTCCTGAAGCTAGAGAGCTATGCACAAGTTAGTCCATCCAAAAATGGCTCTTCCTGGAGTTAAAATAAGAAGGAAGGTAATGCAGAGTTTGCAGATTTTTTTCTTTTATCATTTTCAGGAGTCTAGAAGCATGTCTGAAATTCATAATTAGAAGAATTTTGAGAAACACTCTGGTAAATGATCAAATGTAAATGCACATCTTTGATGCCAGGAGTATTGTGGATCCATTTAGTAATCTACAAGGCTTCTCAGGAGGACCTGCAGACGTTTACTAATTAGCTTCATCTCTTCAATGTGTGGAGAACATATTGCTATCAATGTTTTTTGCAACCCTTTCAAACTGCACTGCAATATGATCTTTTTGGAAAGCCATTTGCTTTAACTATTTTATCTAGCATTTAAAGGTGGTTTTGTGGTTTTTTTTTTCATCTCTTTATTTTATTTTTTTTTAAAGCATGTTCATCAATAGGGGCTACTGTAGTTAGAGCCAGGCAGATAAGAGGGGAGCAGTGACCAAGTACTGAAATAGCACACATTATCCAGAAGCATACTAAAATTGAAAGCATTAAGCTCAATCTTGCTTAAATATAAAATAGCTGCACACTAACCCGTTCTACTTCCTGGAAACAATAATAGTGCTGTTACAGTTGAGAATTAAATGAAAATACAATAAGCCAAAATGTTTTCTGTGACAAACAGCAAGCTGGTGGCAGGGATGAGTCAGGACTGAAATCTTGAACCAGTGGAGGGCTTTGTGCAGGAGCCTGTCTCCCCTTCCTTGGTACCAGGGAGCATGCATAGGCACCAGGTTAAATGGGTTAAGCAGGCTGCTTCTTGCTAAGTCAGTCCTGAAGAGCTGAAACCTCTTCTGCATCTTGGAAGGCTTGTACACTGAACGTGTTAGACAGTAGCATGCTTTGAACTGTTTTCCTAAAAAGATTTTTTTCAATTTTTTTTTTCAAATTTGGGGTAAACCTCTTGCTATTTGAGTAACAAACACATTTTGCTCTTCCTCCTTTCTTGTAAGTAAAGCACACAATTCTGTCAGCTACAATCTTAGTTTCCTCCAACAGCAGAGAAACCTTGGGTTGGATTAATCAAAAAGGATAAGAGATAATTTCTAGGTATTGCATACTAATGAATAGGTGGCTCTTAATCATTATTTATCTTCCCCAGAAATGTAATTAATAGCTTGAAAGCTAATTACTGTATTTCTGTGTTTGTTGAGAATGGTGCTTCAGAAAGTACAGATCACTGAATGCTCCAGTCAAGTTTCTGTGTGTATTCATTTAAACATAAAAATAAATCTACTTCAACTGTGCCTGTCCTCATTCATTCTTTTATTTGCCTTTAATGGATTTCTGCCACCATTTAAGCACTTCAGAAGGTGGACACAGTGTGAATTCAAGATGGACACAAACCAAGGAGCAGCTGGAAGAAGCTGAAGTTTTATGTATTTCTTATATCACATAGCACTTTCACACTTCTGGGAAAGAATCAGGACTCTGAAGAGGTTGACTGGTATCGTGGTTAAAAGGCTCCTGATAGGACTGGCTCCTCAGTACACTGCTACAGCTCCTGGGCTTTGACAGTTCTGCAGTGCTTCTCTGAATTTTTCCAGCTGTAGGTCAAGTCCTACTTTTTGAAACCCTGAGCACAGAGATTTGAATATCTGGAGCATTCCCATTGGGAGTTTGTCTCAGGTGTGTAGGCAGGTCTTTTAAACTGGGATGTTTTTTAACAACAGAAATGGAGCAAAGCAAAAAGGAAAGAGGAGAGGGAGACAAGATGGTTAGTGCTGTGTAAGGGCAGTGATGAACAGGTCTGTCATCCCTGAGGCTTGCCATTTCCTTACTCTGACTTCCTCAGAAGCTCATGCAGGTTGCTGCATCTGTGTCAGTCTGCCTGGCAAGAACAGAGGGATGTTATTTAACTATTTGTGGTCTTTTTGATCTCTTGCTTTCCCTGTACTGGCAAAACAAGTACTGTAACTTGACTTAAGCTTCTTCACAGCTAATACTGAAAGCACTAAGTGATCCCACATATATTTCCAAGGAGTTTGTTTTGAACTACTGTGCTGGTTTTTTCTGTCTTCCTGGTGGTCCAGAAAGTTAAGCCACCAAGTAGATACAGTGAGCAGTCTGAATACATACTGTGTATATCCATATGTATATGGACATAGACAGTGTTCCTGGATGAACACAGCCATTCCATAGAGGACTGTTTATATTGTGGCTTCTGATTCTCCTCTTGGTAATTCCATAGATGCTGTCAGGGGAACAGAAGTGGCACCATGTGACTAATGAAAAAAGGCAGCTCATTTTTCCAACAGTGAAATAGCTCTACTGCAAAATAATTTTTGAGGGGAAAAAAGAGCCAGGATGAATAAAGTGTGTCTGTCTCTCTTGGTACCTCTGAGTTTCTTGAGTCGGAATCAAATTTTAAAAGTAAGGCTGTTTTAAAAGAAGAAAAAAAAGGTAACAGGCCTTAAATATTAATTTAGGCTTTTTTACTTCTCAGTAGGAAGCATAATTTTAAAATATTTTGGTTTACTAGTCCATTTGAAATCCAGAATATTAAAGATATTTCTTATGTTTGACATCCTTGTTCAGCAAAGCACTTAAGCATCATTTAAGTATCCTGTACAGCATGTGACTGATTTTACCCTTTGCAAGCTGTATGCTTTCCCAAGCCTTTTTTTCCCCAACACCTTCAACTTTTAATAGTTATAGGTATGTGTAACTTAATTGACACAGAGTTTTTTTGTTTCCTGGATGTTTTGTTTGCTCATGAGGTCTTGAAGTATAAAATTCTGTTGATTGTGTAGAGCTGAAAGGGTCACACAGACAGTGATTACCCAGTATGGAAAATACTGAGCAAGTGTCTGGTATGCTTGTCCTCTGTGTGTTCAGTCTGCAGGGTACACAGCTCTGGTTATAAAAGGGTTATAGCAGCATATATGGAAGCATGCTAATTTGAACAGAAATTCCATCTTTTAAAATTAAATTACGGACTTGAAAAAACACTTCTGGAAAGTTTTTATGATCAATTTCAGGACTCTCCCCTCCTCTGACTTCTTTACTCATGGGAAAGCATTTGGAGAGTTGGACTTCTGATCAAGTCTTTCTTCCACAAAGCAAAGGTCTACAGAAAAACCTACTGTGGTAATCAGTACGTTCATCTGGGGAAAAAATAGAGCTGAACTATTTATTTATCTTTAATTATAAGTGGTTAAACAAGGAGAATAGACTTAGAGTTCCAACTGAACTTAAAAATACTGTGATTTGTGCCATCTAAAAATTAATTAGTAAGGAATTTTTAATTCTAGCATCCCAGGCCACGAATCAATTCCTTGATAAAGATGTCCCCATGGAATAGAGTTATGAGATCAGATTAAAAGGAACATAAACTTTATATTGCATGAAGCTTGTACTGTGAGCACCAGTGCAAAGAGCATACCTAAAATAATTTTTTTGGTTGTTGAAACAAAAGCTTGGAGCTGACTAGACAGAGGCCCAGCATGCCAAATGAAAATGCAAGATCCCTGATTGCAACTGGAAGATTCTGAGGTGGAAAGAAATTAAGGCCTTTTTAATCCAAAGACTGACATTCCACTCCTGGATTTGTTTGTGAACCTGAAATGATAGAACAGCTAATATGATCTGCTTCTTCCCTCTTGTGTAATTGAATCAGAGGGGCATGAAGCACTTGTGATACAAGCCATATTGATTGTTTTTTATTTTTTACACGTCTTGCCCCTAGTCCTTGTGGATTTTGGTGGGTTTCGAGTTTTGGGGAAGACAACATTTCATGGTGATGATCAATGGCAAACAATAGATTTAAAATATTTACAGTATTTGTCGTGAGAAATGGAAATCTTTTGGATCTCAAAATCTAAACTTGTCAATTTTAAACATTTTTCCACTTGGACAAGCTTTGCAACCCTAGGGGGAAAAAAGCTGAAATAATTTAAAGCTTGTCTTTCTTACAAGTTTAGTCTATAAAACTGTAGACAACTATAGACTTTAGACAACCAGAAATTCTGAAATAGAGTTGCTGCCTGGGTTTTGCATGTTTGTATTGATTTATGAAAACTGCAAACTTTAGTAAGAAACTTGAAACTGAACCACTTTTTCTTTGAAAACTGTTCACTGATCTTGCTGTTCCTTAGGGTAATTTAAAGGTGTTGCAGAACTGTCTCTGTGGAGGAGAAGCACAGCAGTAATTTGCATTGGTATCTGTACCAGGAAAATACCAGTGCATTTTCAAGATTATAGATAATTTGAAAAAGAGTAAAATTGTCCTAGTGTAAAGCTAGCACTGTAAATATTCAATTATTTGCTTATTGTATTTAAATTGCAGACAAATGATTGCTGTCATGCAGAAATGAGACAAAGCCTACAATTGCCAGGGAAAATTGTGCTGATTACTTGGAGCAACTAATGGCAGGCCTGCAGAGATGAAATATGGTGGAAGCTGCAAAAAGAAAGTGAAAAGCTTTGTGAATGCTTCATTAATGTGTCTATAGGATAATGTGTTCTTCAAGGATCTGGAAAAAACATATTCTGTTTTATGTAAGTTGAATTTCATGTTAGTTATTTGCCACCTAGGATTTTACCTTCGTAGATGTGTTCTTTAAATCTTCAGTAGTTTTGCAGAGATGCTGCCTTATGTTATTTGCAAATGATGGTTATGTTTCTACAATAGCATCTAGGATTGCTGAGGTGATTGATGAAAGAATTCCATGCATTATGGAAGATTGTAAAGATAGAAAGCAACATAACAAACTTTGCTTTAAGTGACAAGCTCAAATGGAAGAGTACTCTAAGAATCTGTGGAGTATGGCAGATTTTATTTTTGCTTTAAACTTCAAAATAACTGTGTGGGTTATAAAGCTTCCCAGTCACAAGATTCAACCCTCAACTAAAACTTGTTGTTTCCTATTTTGACTATGAATCCTGTAAGGAGACTATTTATCTAAATGAGAATATAGGGTGTGTAAATACATTGTAAAGATATTTACATAACCTGATTTTGTTTTTAAATAATAGCTTTCTTCTAAAGAAAAGAAACTTTCAAGAAGAAAGGGTAGAAATGCTTTATCCTTCTCAATTGATATACTGCAGGGATAGACTTAGAAAGCCTCAGAAATAGAGGGCTGGAATCTTGCATGGCTACTTTTACTTAGTCTGAAATTTGCTTTTTCCTGTGTTCCTTCAATGACAAAGAAACAAATCTGATTTTTAAAAATATATAATTTGCATAATACAAGATGTAAATGGCAATATCTGGCAATAGAGTTGAAGGCAGTGCTTATTTGGGTAACAACTCTTTGTAATTTTAGTTAAAGATGGTTGCAAATAAAATATGAAAAAATCTCCCCTTAAAATTTCATTTAGACAGGATGCCTGCGTGGACTTCACAGAGAGGGAACAAGTGCATCAATTTGTTTCTTCCCTCTAGCATTATATCTGACTTGCAATTGATAAAAGCTTTGAGAATTATTCTGTAATAGGCTCTTTTCTTGTTTGTAGATTTGTAGATTGTCTCAGTGGTCTGAGAGACAGAAGTTGTTTTTTCAAAATGTTTATAATGATGAGCATTGTCATGAGCAGCTGTTGATTGTTGAGATTTATCCTGTGAGGGGAAGTGCATCCACAGCCTTGGAACAAGAAGGGTGTGCAGCCAAAATGACACATGAAAGTAGCTTGCCAGCTGCCTGAGTCCTTGGGAGAGCTTCTTATGGCCTAACACAGACATAGGTCTCAAAGTGCTTGTGCTACGTTCACAAATCTGACTATGAAAGACATTTTTAATGTTCCAGTAACTTTTTCATGTCCAAGACATAGCCAGAGTCTCTCCTGATGCTGTTACTCAGTACTCTGTTATATGTGTGCTTCTGTAGCTGAAACTGTGTAAGAATCACCATTCTGGTTGTACAAAGGCTACCAGAGTAGTATCACTAGCTTTACTTTTACTAAAATAGAGCTGCTTTTTTGGCTAGGAAAATCCCTATTTGGGTCAATTTAATGAATTTGATTTACTCAAATGAAGGAGAAATTGGTATATGTGAAGGGCTTTGTTCCTTTCTAAAAGCGTTTGAAAGTTTGTGTGGTGCTTGCTTTTTTTTTTTTTTCTTTTTTTTCTTTTTTCTTTTTTCTTCCTTCTTTTTCTTTTGTTTTTTATTTTCTTTCATCTTTTTTTTTTTTTAAAGAAGAATGTCCTTTTACTTTGAAGCACATCTAAAATTCACTCTGAAAAAGTTAAAAAATCAAGGGGCAAACTATGTCTCCAGATTTCAGGTCTAATTATTTTGATTAAAAAGTACTTTTCCCATCCTGTTTTTTTTCACAGGAAGAAAAAAGCTGAAAAAATTATTAAAGCTTGTTTCCAATTTTGGTGCATTTTAAAACATGAAGGAGAGCTCTAGCAGCCACCAGATTTGTATTTTTTTTTTTAGATCATTAGTACTGCGAGTTGTGAAATAGCCTTCTTCCCTCTCTCCTCCAAACACAGGGAGAAAAAACAAAACAAACCAGGTGTCTTTTTCTTCCTGTACCTTTGTTCCATTAACACATTGGAACACATTCACTACAAACTTCCTCTATAATATGGTATTTGAGGGAAAAGCTAGTGAATGGAAACAGTTAAGGTTTTCAGTAAGCAAGAGGTAACTAAAAAAAAAGAATAAATCACTTGCACTTTGGACCATGAGTGATCCAAGATTTCAGAAGTGGTGTCTCATTTGCTCATCTTCACTGAAAGAGCTTCCATTTTCCTGAGGTGAGAGAGATATCTTTGGCTCAGATTTTTCTTTTCCCTGTTCCCCTTCAACTCTCCTGGCTGAATTATTCCTGTAATTCAATTAGCTTACTGTTGTGGGAGGAAGAGGTTATCTTCAACTGCATGGAATGTGAGAAAGGTGTTCATCTTACTAAAGGAATATATTCTGTAATTTTTAACCATTTTTAACCAATGCTGAGACATCTCTGGGCCTTTTGCCTTAGTAGATTAGCAAAAAGTACTGAATTCTGAAGAACTGGCTTGTGCTGTTGCTCTTGCTGCTTACCCTTTATATCAGGGGATGCTGATTGTGAACATAGTGCTGTACAGTTAACCACAAAGGATACATTACTTCAAAGTTGTATGCTTCTCCATTTTCTTTCAGAAATAGAAAAGCCAGTAAGGAATGAATCCAGGAGAGGGAAGTGGAAATAGAGGCTTAACAAACGATGAAAATCAGCTCCAAGTTTACACTGTGAGTTTGCAGCAGGAAGGAGGAGATTCCACTGAATCTCTGCCGTGTTAGCTAGCTAAGAAATAATCCCCAGTCTTGAAAACAAACAAAACTTTTTCTGAGTGTAAATTACAGATGAACTGTTTGATGAGCTTTCCACTTTTTGTAGAGATAAAGGCTATGGAAAAGGGTGTACTGAATCTGCATCCAGTCACAGAGCCCAGTTGTCTTATTTCTCTCCTATTATCTTAATTTGTTTTCATCTGGAACAAGACAGAACACTCCTTAAAGTACTGTTTAATTTATAGCAAATAGTCAGCTTCAGTAATCAGTTCAGGTTCTATACGTGTAGTTTACTGGTCTCCCTTTTTTTGCTGAAGCCTTATGGGGTGCATAGCTTTGAGGACTTTGCTTTCAGGTATTACAGGCTGTATGTGTTTCAAACGGAAGTAGTTTCTTGTACTACTGTTAAACTTCTTTAACTGAAGTTTTAAAACCCATTAAAGTACCACGGAATATGGTTACAAAGCATAGATGCATATGATTTGCATATGAATTGCAGTATATGCAAATTCTTCTTTCAAGATCGGTCTGTAAGCATAAATACATCAGAGTTGTACTATGTGACTCCACTGCAGGTCTAGTGGATGTCCTAATACTTGAAATTTGCTCTTATATGTGTCCTCAACCTGTGACATTTTGCTTTCTCTTTTCTTGCAAAGTCATCAAAATGACAGAGAGGGGAGGGCATCCAATGGAAACAAATGTCTTAGCCCTGGCAGCTTGCTGTACAGAGGGAGGAGCTGCAACTGGAAGAATTTTAGGGAATTTAGGAAGGGAATACCTAAGAGAGGAAATGACACCAGCACCAAAATATCTCACTAGTTCTTTTTGTGCAGTTTTATCCAAGCTTTACCCTCATGGTTATTCAGCTCTTCAGCAATCTGTTCCCTACAATTGCTAGATTGGAGCCAACAAAGCTTCCTAAGACTGTTTGAGAGTCCCTTTGACTGTCAAATGCCCTTGAACCATCCTCCCCATCTGCATGGTGTGACCAGAGGTCAGTGTAGCCCAGACCCAGAGAATGGAATGGGAGTTGGTATGTTCCCTGGGCTGGAAATGTACTTTGGCCTTTTTTAAAAAGTGCAGTATTTTAACAGCTATATTAGTTGTGTTCATAGAGCATAGATGATTGACCAGACCATTTCTGACTACATCAAATTCAAAATATGCAAATTCAAAATAAATGCTATGGCAAAACGTTGTGCTATTATGAATGATGATGCCCTTCTTGTGTTGTCTGCTCTGTGTGTCTGATGCTGGTTCTGCTCAGAGCATCCTTACTTTGCTGCTTGATGGTTGTGTGCTTTGTAGCTTTTCTGCCACTTTGTCACTGTATTGGTGCTCTGAAAAAAGTCTGATGCTAATATTTTGTCTACTTTGGAATAAAAAGATTTTTATTTTTTAAAAGAAAAATTTAAAATTATTAATTTGAATCAACAAAATCAACAAGAAATGTTGGGTGATATTTGTCCTTCCCTCCCCAGTCGTGTTACTTCTGGTAGGATGTGATGCAGGTAGCATCTGCACGAATTTCAGAAGCCCTTTTTGAGGTAACCAAACATTTCTCCTGAAGTTTCTCAATATACCTAGCTTGCTGCTAATGCTATCTCACTTGTTTATGCAAGCTTATTGATCAAAGTTGCTGAACTACTGTTGTACGAGTTGGGAGGTACAAGTAAAAAATCAAGACCTTTTTCTGTGCCCAGGAAATGTTTCAGCCGAGGAGCTTCATAGAGAGGTAGGAATCAAGCTTCATAGAGCTTGCCAGGAATCTTGTTGGTTTCCCTCCACTACCCAAGCTCAAGTTTTTTTTTTTTTTTTTTTTTTAACTTGTGGTGCTTTCAGGTATTACGGGCACCATTTTGCAGAAGAGCAAGGCTGTTTTGTCTCTATTCTTGTATAGGTGCTACAAAAACTGTTACCTCTACAGATGTGCTAGAAGTCTGTCTGCCCTGCTTTAGCTGGTTCTTACTGCTAGGGACTTATGAGAGACATGTTGGTAAACAGAATTATTTCTTCTGTATTGATTCAGATGTTCTAGGCACTTGGGATTAGACTCCTCTGTGATCATCCCCTCCCCTCTTTTCTTTTAAAAAACAAAGCTCTACTGTATGTTGTCCTACTGTAGCCTTAGATGTTTCTTCTTTTTCTGCTAAGGAAGTACATTGAAAAATAATTTAGTTTTAGAAAATGAGGGAAAAGGTACAGTAACCAGTGATTGTATACTAGCAGTAGGTGTACTAAATCTAAGCAGCCTTTAACAGATAAAAGGAGAAGAGTAAAAAAAAACCCCTCACCCTCTGATAACTTGAAGTAATCACAACACTGAAAACAGTCCTGCAGAACACTCACGTGAATAATCTTTGCTGTGGCAAGTAGGCTGATTGTTCCTCGTGGTGGTGAAAGGCAGTGGTCTGGCAGCTTTGAGGAGTGAAGTCTTTTTTTTTATATCAGCTGGGCAAGTTTCCCAACACGCACTGCCTGGTCAGCCTGCTTAAACTCTGATCTGAAGAGGGAGGGATAAGCTTTCTCCCAGGATAACAGGCAGTTCAGTTTCCACAGCTCACACAATTCTTGCTTGTATTTGGAGGCTGACAAGTAGTGAAACGTAAAGGGAGAGAGTTTGCAGGAAATTGCAGCTCAGATGCACCAAACTTGCATCAGAGTAGGACCACCTCGCTGCCCTCTGCAGGTTTTGGCCAGACCTGCTGCAACCTGCCAAAGACTGTGAACCTGTCTGTGCCAGCACCTGTTACAGTGCAACGATGGGACTCAAAGCCTTAAGATAAGGCACTTGAAAGCAAACGATACTCCAGCCCTCCTCTTCCATTTTCACTTGCTTCCCCTCTAAGTCTGCTGTCTAGGAACAGCTTCTCTCAGGCTTGAGGTGGTTTCAGTTGTCACTGGTGAAAAACACTGCAGCCTTTTATGTCCATAGCTCAGGGCTTCCAGGCCTGCTGTAACTAAATACTTAGGTGTTGAGAATGAGCACTGGCTTACTTGACAGACAAGTAAGTCCATCTCTGACCTCCTCAAATTTATTTGAGCTCTGAAAATGCAAGCAGAATCATTGTTAATGCTAGTGTATCTTCTGCACTCTTTGCTTATCCCTCTCAGATGCAGGCTGTCAACAGACTAATCAGAAGTATTCATGTGGTTTTTGTGGTTTTGGGTTTTTTTTTTCAGATTCAGATAATTGGAACTTCAGGACCTCCAAATCAACTGACTCAAGACTCTACCCTTCAAATACAAGAACTATCAGCAGTGCAAGATGTATTTCATTTTCTGGACAAGCTTCTGGAGCACGTAGGACTCATGGTGTATTTCACAACTGATTTTGAGCAGCCACCGCTTCTGATGGAGCAGTGCAGTACTGGCGATCAGATGGCAGAACGTGGATTTGTCCAGGGTTTACCTATGAGTTTCATCAGGTTCCAACACAAGCAGAGTTGAAAGCCATAGCAGCAGGCCTGGTCAGCAGAAGATGGCATATCAGCTGCTTGAACGATACTCTTTACTATTAGGAGCAAGCTATTGGTATGAATATCTTGGTCTACTCAAGTCAGGCCATGCTTCCAGGCAGAGCAGTCACAGCAGCTTTAGTACCTCATGTGCAGGAGGGCTGTGTGTAGCACGGCCTCTGGTATACAAGCAGGATGTGCTCTTCAGCATGCTGTGGCAGCTGTTACTTTATTTTAAAATCGGGTAGTGGACAAGGAGTTTATCGTAGCTGAGACTGTAGGAACTGCACAAGAATGCTTGCAGAAGTCAGACCAAATCGGCACCCCTTGTTAGTCACCTTTTATTTTGAGGCAAAGTCTACCTCGTTGAAAGACAGGTATTGTCTATGGCTGCTGAACATATGGGTCTTCAGACTCCTGATTCAGCTGGCATCTTCCAATGCAGCTTCAGCTGATATAGTCATGGGGGAAGACGCAGCCCTGCTTCGAAGCCCTTCACACCAATTCTGGGGCGAGAGATGGGGGCTCCTCGTGGGCCCGGTCACCTGGTTGGACGGGCCCCACGAACGTTTCCAGGCGGGGGTCTGTCTGGCTTCCTGCCCTCCCTGGGCACCGGCAGTACCTTTTCCCCCTCCCGCACGTCCCGGTCTTCGCGGCCGCCGCCCGCCCGGTCTGTCCCGCAGCCGCTCCGCGCCGGGGGCCGC
>JAAWXA010000040.1:3106755-3155383 GCA_038090715.1 Florisuga fusca | reverse complement strand
GGGGGGGGGCAGGGGGGGATGGTGGTGGTTGTTTTTTTTTTAAGCTATTGAAATAGGATTTGATTTCTTGCTTTTTTCATGCAGTCCGTTCTTTCTTATGGCAACTGTATGACCTTAATGTGTGACCAGTATAGGTGAAATTATTTTTAGAACAGCTTCTTTATAAGCTCATATGTTCAGCTGTGTGCTGAGTTTAAGATTTTGTGTTTGTGTTGTGATTCTTCTGTATTGTAAGCTGGCAGATATGTATGGATATGATCAGTTTGAGGGGTGATTTAGAGACACTTCAGTCTATGTTCATGCACACGGCTCTCTAATGGTAAAAATCCTTATTGTTTGCCTTAGCAAACCTTTTAAAATACTAGAAATATGTTTGGTATCCTTTATTTTCATGGTTGCACCTGCTGCAAAGCTGCTTTGGTACTTCTGAGTTTATAATACTTAGTTTACCTAATCTATGAATAAAACAAAAATGAATAAAGGGCTAGCTCCTTATGTTACTTGATTTTTATTTTGCTAAGGTTTGTGCAGAGTGCCTAACTGTAAACATAAATGCAAGAGTTAGCAAAAGCATCTTTCAAATGGGAAATTTTTGCTTGATTTCTTTATTATAAGGGAACATGAATGCATACCTGGATGGTTTTGAAATTACCTGCAGTCTGATATCAAAATTGATCATTAGAAAATTGATACCATACCTGGAAAAAGCAGGAAAAGGATAGAAGTCTTGTGTGGGGTTGTGGTGTTTTTTTTTTTTTTTTTTTTTCCAGGGATATTTTTACTATTGACAGACACTCCTAAGAGCAGTCACTGTCCAGAAGGCTGAATTTCAGTCTGTGTGTGTTCTGCAACAAGGCTTTGTGGTTTACCATGGTTAGCAGAAGGAATGCTTCACTCACGAGCCCTGGCTCTGGCCTGATGCTGTTAAGTGCCATTTATTTCACTTTGCAGGCTTTGACATCCATGGAGGTTCTTGCCATGCTTCAGACTAAGCTTTAATGTTCTACTAGTCCCCTTAGAAATAATCACAGTCAAACTATCTTTCAGCAGAGAACTGTTGTCTCATTAAAATTGAAAGTGATATAAAAATTGGGTGTGTTTGGTTGGTGGTTTTTTGTTTTTGTTTTTTTTTAGACAGAGCTCTTGGTTTCAGTGCTAAGATTCCATCACGAGAGAGCATCTTTTTCTTTTTACATGACTGAGAAGATGCTGTGTAAATATTTTAACGATGCTTCGTATTTATTAATAAAAGCTGCTGGTACTTGTGCTCCTGCTCCTGAGATACTATTGAGACTATTTCTGTTTTTCAGAAGCCTTTTGGATTCCTATCTATTTCTTTCTATTCAGCTTGACCCTTTCTCAACTGATAGGCTGAGGGGACTATTTAATGGAGCACAGTCATGAGAAAAAAAATTGTGTTTTGGTTTCAGGAGGACTCTGAATCTTATAAATCTGAATGTTTACTGGTTCTGTTGGTTGCCTTTGTCATCTTTGAGGGCTATTCTGCATGCACCACAGATTTAGTCCTATTTTGGTAAATGAAATGTTCTATGAATACTGTAAAGGATAACATTGTTTTAAATGTTTGTACCATAGCAGCAGTAATAGCAGCAGTATGTTGTTCTCTTAGGAACAATGCAGTTCTTTTATTTCAATAAACCGTAACCTATTCTCTTATTTTATTTGCTTGAGAGACATCTCAGGAGCTCATAAACCACTATGTAAATACTGTTATCATTCAACCAAATGCTGTAATTTTACTAAATAAAGAACATGCTTTAAAATGGAGAGTAACAGGCTGTGTGGCAATTTCAATTTTGGGTATAGCACTGCATTTGAATGGAAAGGGTAATTTCAGCTTTGGGAGGTTGTCTTTTTCTTTTTTTTATTTCTATTTTTTTAAAAAAATTCTGGTATTTGTTTTCTAAGCTACCAAAATGTGTGTTGGGGAAAATCTGGGAGAACTCGATCGATTTCGTGATTTCAGTGCTTTTAATCTGAGAGCTATCCCAGTGGAAAAGAAGAAAAAAATCAACCACGTTCTAAATTATTGTGATATCCATATCACTCTTGACATTAATTGATGAACAGACAATCTGTTCTCTGCTGAGATTCTTCAGAGTGAGTTTTCAGTGGTACGCAGTTGTAGGAACGGGTGTAAATAAATAAAAATAAAATTCAGGGTATATCTAAATGCACTGGCTAGTCTGGGTGCTTGGGAGCTTCAAGATTGTTCACATCCTGTTTCCTTGCCTCTAAACATGAAGCAAAGAGGCCAGAGTCAGATAGTAGCTGGTGTCCTGCAGTGGTGTAAGGCAGGGAAAGGGGAATGCTGGACCCAGTTTACAGGGAGCTGTCAAAATGCAACAATGCACTTGACTTACTGCCATCCATTTCTGTCCTGTGAGGCAGTTGTCACCCCCTCGGCTGTCTGTCCATCCTAAGCATTTTAGCTATAGCACCTGTAGTGTCAAAGGCTTGCTGTCATGTCACTTGCTTGGGGCAGGATGCTGTGGGAAGGAAGCAGTGGCTGCATCCCAAGTAGAACTGTGGTTTTTCTCTGTCTCTTGTGTTTCTATGCCTGAGCCTAAGCTTGCCAGGGCGATTCAGTAGTTTCTGAATTTCTGTGGCTTTGGTAGAAGAGAAGTTCCTACAGGTAATATGTGGAAGCTTCCACCCTTCATAGGCAGGTTTCTGATGGTTTTTTTTTTCTCCTTGTCATTCCTTTTTCAAATCTCTGGGTTTTCACCTATTCCTGAGGCAGGCTTTGTAGCCTTGATAATCGCTTCTGGAAATGGGTTTTGCAGACCTGTTAGTTTTAAGATTATACGTATCTGCAGTTGGTGGACAGTCAGTGCCTTCATACTTGCACAGTTTCTTACAAGATATGCAGAGGAGGGCTCTGCAAAGCAGAGTCTAAATCCTCTACCCTCCCTAGGTCCACGTTACGCAGTTTGTGTTGTAAGTGGATCAAACCTCAATTTAGTGGCTTTTAGCTTTTAGTGTTCTGATAGGAGACTCTTATACAGCTTTGCTGTTCTGATGATTATAAAGCATCTTCTGACTTTCAGCTAGCTGTTTGCAATTGGTTAGTTCACTTGCTCCCTTAAGTATTGGTTATAAAATCTCTTTGGACTGAAAATGAAGAAGCTGGCATTGTCTTTTGTGATAGCGAAGTTAATATATTGAGCTCTGTTCTCTGGCAGTTTAGCACTTCAGGATATCTGCTGTAGATGGTCTGTGCTGATAGAAACATGAGAATAGCTTGGGCTGTATCTCACAAGGAGTTAATTGTTTAATTTCTTGAATGTAAAGGTTGTGAATTATTCCTCATACTCTTATCTGAAGTCTCATCTAGGTATGTTTCAGCAACAACTGAGCTCTTCAGGGACTAAATGTATTAGGGTGTGTACCCTTAATGAAGAAATTCTGGGGCTTATTTTACAGCAGTTTAATCTTATAGTTTAGCCTCATTGCACTGTTCATTTGGAAGGATCCCCAGGTGTTTAAAACACTATCGGGAACCATTTTGCTTATTACTGAAATCCAGCCATTTCTTGTGTGGAATCTGACAGCTGTTTAATGGTGCTCAGCCATGCTAAGCAGATCAGAACAGAAAGTGAAGAATACCATACCTGACTGAAACACTCAGAGGGATTTCAGGTACAGATAATATAATTATCTGCATTGGAATTGGGTCAAACAGCTCTATTCCTGTAGAAAATTACTAGATATTTTCCCTGGTAGTGTATGGTCAAGAAATGGGTTTGAAATACCTCCTGAAAACGATACCACCAGCAGTGAGATAATCGAAGATCCTGCTGCTTACCCCATTGTGATCACCGGTTGCGGTACGATCAGTGTTTTCTTCAGGTATTTCTAGATGTATTAATTGTTTGGTCCCATGCTGGTATGTGAAATCTTACAAATGGGGGGGGCAGCTGGGATGTTGCAGGTCTCACTTTGCAAAGCAGATTGCTGTACAGATGCATTCTTTAAATAGTGAGTTACACAGCTGTATGGGAAACATGCTCATATTAATAGAGGTTTCAGAAATGGTTGTAGGGCATCTGTTGACACCAAGCTAGTAGGGTTGGGTGGGATGGGTGTCACAGTCTTTTCCTTTGAGGACATTGGGGAGCATGGGGAAATTGTGTAGCTTTTTTTCAGTTGTCTTCAATTTCACTTCCCTTGTAACTGAGCAGAACAGAATGTCAACACAAGATCTGTAAAGAGCGTTGAGGAACTAAAGTTAAAATTCACAATCAACTGAATGTATATAAAGCTTGCAGTAATCATGACCAACTGTCGAGTCTTTCATTTGTAATTTAATCTAATAATTTCTGTGCTCTTCTAAAGGAACACACTATGAATCTAGTGACTTCTGTGAAATTGCTGTGCTGTTACAAACAGCATTTGAGCTAGCATTATAACAGCATGATAGATACAGAGATGGAGAACAAAGTTAGCAGCTGAAACTGAGCTGAGAGAAATTGTTAGCAGAATGTGAGAAAGCAGAGTTGGATTATGATAACCTCCCCTGTAGAATCAAATTAAAGCTTTATAAAGGTTTTATTGATATTTAGATTGTAGTTGTACTATGTATTTACCTCACACGGGTACATGAGATTAATGAGGCAGGTGTAGTGATCACAGAGTGAAAAACTGTTGTGCTGCTGTTCTTTTTAAATGTTTGATTTTGTACAGACTGTGGGATATTTACAGCATTAACTGACAGTATGTCTGTGTGCTTTGGTTCTGCAACTGTTTAAATGTCTTGAAAGTGTTGAATACACAGCAATGATGGAAATGAAAACTCCTGACCTCCTGGATGGGGGTGAACAGATAGTCCCCCCCCACACACCTTTTTTTATTACCAGCATAAAAATTCTTCAAAAGGGTGTGCTTGTCCGGCGAGGTGATTTGTGTGAAGGATGGTGGATATGTGGGCAAGAAGGCTGAAGCTGGCTTTGAAAAATGGCTGAAAGAATGAAAAGTGAAAAACCCCACAGTGTTACAGAGGTGTAGACCATTTGGCATCAGTGCTGTCAAGTGTGCAGCCAATAGCATTGTCAGCTCCTCATATATGAGAGTTTTTTTCCATAGTGATGTTGAAGTGTATGCCATACACTTCTGAAATACATATATGTGTAAAACTGTGGACACCATGGGAAAGACTTAAATTATGTATTAGTAGAGCTTGACTCGACTCTTTTGGCACTGAAGCAAGGTCTGTTAGATACAGTCAAGGATAAAACTAAGCCCAAGGCTTATGAAGTAGAGATTGAAGGTTTTATTTTCTTCCTGTCATGGAAGTGTGGGAATATTTTTA
Source organism: Florisuga fusca (assembly GCA_038090715.1). Lineage (NCBI taxonomy): Eukaryota > Metazoa > Chordata > Aves > Apodiformes > Trochilidae > Florisuga > Florisuga fusca. Next base: position 3,150,051 of record JAAWXA010000040.1, on the reverse strand, counting down.
AGTAGCACTTTACCTCATGTAGAGGTGGGAAAAAAATTGCCCCTTTATGAACTGACAGATGACTTTGCAAAAGTCTTCACCAAATGTAAATCAGTTACAGGGCTGTGTTTTATCTGTTAGCTTAAGACAGAAAGGTAAGGTTTAAACTATTCCTTTGAAAGAAGTCTTGAAATTTGATAAGACAGGCTAAAATACAGCTTTTGTTAATACTTAACTTGAAGTCACAAACTGTCAGCACAAAGCATCTTCTAAATCCTGTGTATATTAAAAAAGAAAATAAAATGAAACAATCTCAAAGAAAACTAGGGCATATAAAAAACCTCTTTCTGCGTCATAGTTCATTTGTGTAATCTTCAAGAGGAGCTTTGTTAGTCATTAGAGTTGTCATTAAAGAAGTTAGAAAGGGTCCTTTACTGCCTGGCTTATTAATGAGAGACCTTAAAAAAATTCTAATGAAGTATAGTCTGACCTTTTAACATCTGATGTGGAGTCACAGTGTGTTGGGAATAATACATGTAGGAGTAAGTCTTTTCGGAGTAGCACTAAAAGATCTCTTTCCAAGGTTGATATTTGGAAGATAATGGATAAAGAAATATGTAGTGGTGTCATACTTTCAGTCTCAGCATTTTTTGCTCATCTGTCAACATCCAGCCAGTTTTAACACTTTGAGAGTCTCTAAAAACCAAACCAATAAGTAATTTGCATGGATTTAATTGCTGTTCAACACTCTTGACAACTGTAGTGGTATATTATTTTCTGCCAAAATCAAGTGGATATTTAAAAACTAAAGTAATCTGATTTTTCATGAACAGGAATCTGCAAGACATCAGATCAAGGTCAGTCACATGTTAGCAGCATGAAAGCTACCTTGGCTATTAGAGATGTTCTGCTCTGCTGGCAAAAAACTTGATTCTATGACAGTTTGTATGGTGTTTAATACTAAGTGTTGTGAATTATTCTGGTGATGTCAGTGATACGTCACTGTACAGAGCTAGGGGTGTGCTTGTGTAGTAATGATCAAGGGAGAATTGCTAGTAATCAAGAACTGCACTGTAAAATTTTCAGAAAAATGGGAAATTCTAATACTTCTGAAAGTGATCTTCAAAAAAAAAACAAACCAAACCAAACCCAAAACTGTTGCTTTCCAGGGTAGTATGGCTGGGCGTGTAATTGTAGCCACTTAGGCAGGTACCTTGTTACCACACTTTAATGTTGCTTGCAGGATCATACTGTGGCTCCATTGTAGAATTTCTCTCTTTTTTTTAAGAACAGCTGTTAGGAGATGAGCAAGAATTTCTTGTCCACAGCACCCGAGTTGCACTTGTCCGTTGCTGCATATGTAATGAGTTGGCTAAGATTGATCTAAGTTTTATTTTGTTATTGAAATTCCAGCTCTGTTCTTATAACAAGAACACAAAAAAATGTTTGTTTCCTGATGGTGACAAGGAAAAGGGGAGCAAGTAGTAGGGACTCAATCTCACAGAACCTGTAGAAAGTTGACTGTTGATGTAACCTGGCTTACTGGTATTTATCTTTCTAGGCTTTGGCTAGTTGTCAAAATCTGTTTATGTTGTCTTGGCTGCTTTTAGGAGGGTTTGACTGTAAATTCCATTTCCTTTTTTTATTTTCTGAGTAAATTAGACTATACTTTTTTGCAGCTTTTTAGAGATTCCTGGCTCTAGTTCATGAGAAGCTGCAGTTGTTAATTTCTTTGATCATAATAGCCTACTTAAATGACCGTGCTGGATCAGCAATATCCCTGAAGTGCTTCTGTGTGACTAGCAGGGTAATATCTATGGCTATGCAAAAGAACAAGGGAAGATAATTTTTAGTAAAAGGCAAGTTAAATCCTTCCAATATTCTATTTAGTCATTAACTTCCCACAGCAGTGCTTGCATCAAGTAGGCACAAGCTCAAGGTGTTTTGTCACTGCTGTCTTTGGTCTCAGTTCTCCAGGTAAAGTTCCCCTGTACAGCATTCACCTTAGAGGGGGTGAAGACAAAAGATTCTGGATGATGCCAGGATCAGTAGAGCAGTTAGTTCTGTGGGCAGCTGTGAGCTTCCATTCAGCAGTCTGTGCTCAGTCCCAGTGCTGGGCTTGGTTCTGGCCCTGTGCTGAAGTGGCTGACTGGCATTCCTGAGTCCACCTTCCTGTTGTGTTCAGCCCAGTTTAGAGTCTGTAGAAATGGCTTGTCACAGATCTCTACAACTGGCAACACTCTTAATTTCTTCCACATATCCTTTCCTTTCTTTTCCCCAGCAGAAGTGCAAAGCATAATGTCTGTAGGGATTTGAGAGCAAATGATTACAAGTGCCTAGGTGGAGACTTGTGCCAATAGACCAAAAATATTTTGTCATGTTGCTTCTCTTTGCACACAGTAGAATTCACAACGGAAGCAATCTCAGCTCTGGAAAGACAGCAATTTAAAAAAAATGCTAAAAACAAATGCAGAAAGGAAGCAAATGAGGCCAAAGATGGGAGCAGGGTAGTTTTGGGTAATGAACAGTAAAATAAAGATGTTGCACTTATGAAAGAAATAGAGTGAAAGGGCACAGAGGAAAGATGACTGATTTGGAGATCAGCTTGAGAAAAAAAAAATTAGAAAAGGACTGGAGTAGTGAGGGAAGCTACAGTGTCTATTGAGGAGAGGGGAATTTACTGCCTTATTGCCTCTGGGCACTTAAAATATTAATATTCTGTGATCTTGTCTTTACTGTGGAATGTAATAAAATATGTTTTAGTGCAGGGTGAAGTCTCAAACAGTTGCCTCTCACAGATTTCCTTCAGCACCCTATTGTTTCATATGAGCTCTGACTAAATGCTTTCACCATAGATGTTGTGCTAATGTGTTATATGAATTATTTGTCTTATCTCAGTGCTTTGAAATTAGAAGCTCTTTCCCACAGTGTGTTAAGCAGATTAAAATGAAAGCCTGTTTTTATGGTCCAGGAGCAGTGCAATATTTATTTAAATAAATAAAATTTAGATCTGACAGTGGGGTTAGATCAGTGAGGAGGTTCTATGGAGCAAATGGATTTTGTAACCTAGATGGTGAGATAAGTTCCAGGCTTCCCTTGAAAAGGTTTGTATTGTTTTATTTGGTGCCTTAAATCAAGAGGAAGAGCTTGAGATTGGTAGTTTCTACTAAGATACTTTTAGTTGTTTTTGTATTTTAAAATTAACTTAGCCATGCAGCTCCTTCTTCAAAAGCTTCTCAGTAACAAAAGGGATATGTTTACTTTATGGTAGACAGTCCTGCAACAGATTTTAGGCTGTTCTTAAAAGCAGTACACATTATATTAGATGCTACAACCAGCTATTTTTTGTTTGTAAGAGAAATTTTATTAAAAAGCAGTCAAGTGAAGTCTTTTCAGATGTATCCATGTTATTTGTGGTTCATGTTACTGTCTTTTTAATTCTTGTCTTGTGTATTAACCCCTCCTCCCTTATGGGTAGAATACATTTTAGTTACAGCAGTATTTTATTTCTACTGACTTACTCTAATCTTATTGTCATAATGTTCCAAGACAATTTATATGATAGCTTCTCTTCTACTTGTGTGGTATTTGTCACACAAAAAGTCTAAAGCTATAATGAAATTATTTCAGACATGACACGTGCTTAAGATAAAAAGAGCATCTTGCTGTGTTTGAGCAATAGCTTAATTAAGAAATCATATGTTGCTGTAATATGTTTTTGGGAGGGGACAGAGTAGTACTATGATGTCAGAGTGAGTATTGTACTTTTTCTGGACTCAGTTCCAATTTCTTCAGCTTTCTCATTCATTTCTTTCATTTCCCTATATGGAAATAAGATTGTGGGATGCTACATCAGTAATGCTGGGCCTTGGGGCCTCTTCAGATCATGGTCAGGGTTGAGAAGTCACAGGATGGTTATGGGATACCCTGTATGGAGGCTTAGGCTGAGTTGCATTGAGTTTCAAATCAGGAGGACAGAAAAAGACTGGAGGTTGGGAGATGGGAGTTGACCCATCATTCTCTTGTCCATGGAGTAAGTTTGCAGCACCCCACCTTGAAGTACCACACAAGGTACTTCAAAGTTTGACTTTTTAGGCATTTACAGCCTGCAGAAGGAAGAGGTAGGCAGAAGTCTGGCATTTTTCCCTCTTTCAGTGGTGGATGAGGAGGCAGCAGCTACACCTAAATGGTTTTTCTTATTCTCTGGGCTTTGCTCTAGCTGTCCTTTCCTAAGAGTAGCTCTTTGCAGCCAGGTGTCCCTGGGATACCAGTGTGTTTTGTTGGCACAGGAAATGAGAAATCCATGCTCTGTCACTGATAGTGCAGCCTGAGGTACTGGTGTGGATGCAGCTATGACAGCAGAAGGGAGCATTGATCAGTTTGTCCTGCATGGAGGGAGGGGGAAGAGTGTGGCACTGCTAGCATGATTCTTTTCTTTCTGAAAAGTTTTGTCCCTTGTCAAGCTATAGCTTGTCATGCTGGGGAGGAGGGCAGTACTTTTTTGTCATAGCTGTGTCAGCAGAGGCTCTGTTGTGTAGACAGTGCTTAGTCTTCAGGAGGTCTTGTTAGGTCTCTGTCTGGTTAGCCCTTACCAGGCAGCAGTTACACCACAACTGGTCAGTGGGGTTACATGCTTTAATTTATAGGGAAGACTTCAGATTCTCCTGCAAGCTGTACACTACAGTTTTGTGGTGTTCTTCAACCAGATTTTGCAGTATGTCCTGTATTAAATCTTCGTAAGAAATTGTTAAATGGTGGAGGTGGGGTGGAGAGGTAGAGAAGCAGTGTTCTTTCTTTTGGTATAAATTCTCCTGTGTTCTGAGAATTCTTTTCCACTTATATTGACCAAACCATCACAGAGACCTTATTTTTTAGTCTGTAGCATGTACTGTCTGATTATTACAACCACCTTTAAATGTAATTGTAAGCAGTTGAAGTTTTTGTGTAATGCTGACATTTCTATGTGATATTTCTGCAGAAAAATAAATATTTCTACCTTATTGCTTTCCAATGTGATGTTTTCTCTGTAAACAAGTTGCTTTTGTTTTGCATTTCTCTTTTATATTTTTCCAAAATGTTTTATTTTAAGCAGAGGGGTCTGTAACTGTCAGAGACGACTGAGAAGAACTACAGATATAAATCAAGAAAGGCATTTGTAATTTTTAATACCTTGAAATATGATAATTTACATTTAAAACATACTTCAGATTTTAATCTGAAACTGTTCTGCCTTCCTTCTTTCAGCTTTTATAAAGACTGAGCAGTCTACTTGCCTGCTTTTAGAGGTTTTGCTTTTATTTGTAGTTTGTCTTCTAATATGCTGTTACTACTGATACAGCAATCGTCCAGTTTTACAGAGCCAGGGAGGCTTCTAGCACTGTGGGGAAGTTTTGAGTAGAATGTCCATCTTACTCAAGGCAGTGGCATAATAATTACCATCTTCATATTTTGCTTAAGGGCAGTGCAAAGGAAAAATTCCTTTCAGTGGCACAGGTGGGGCTATAAATTTGTTTTCAACCACTGGTGAAATTTGCTTATGAATATTCCAAATGGGAAGGTGTCCCTCCTTCAATTTTGTTCACAACTTCACATAATAAAACTCAAAGGATGTAGTGCAGATGTGATATTTGTCTGGATATAGGTGCTCACAGTGTTACTGTGGTCAAGTTTGGGACAGGGTTTGGAAATATTCAAACTGAAGCTAATTGAGTTTGTTGTCTCAGGTGACAGTTCTTGCTGTGGCTGTTGAGTTGTCAAGAGGTAGAAGTCTTGCAGGAGAGCATAAAAGCAACAAACCTAAATGCTGTTGAAATTCCATAGTAGAACTGTTACATGTGGTTTAGTCTACCTGATCAAATCTGTAATTAGAAATGAAAAGGGATGATGGAGGTTTAAAACCCTTTTTCTCAAGAACCTCCTTCTCCTTTGGACATGAGGGAAAACATTTATTTCTCTTCCACCCTCTGCCTCACCACGTTCAGCTGTAGTTATGTGTGAGGTGACCACAGTGTCTGGGTGACTGTGCCTGAGGTGTGACAGCCAGGAGGAGGTACTGGCAAGAGTGAGGATCTCACAGCTTGGCAGTACTGAGGAACCCAAGGGCTCTTGGAGAGCTGTGGTTCAGCGGCCACATCCCATGCTACTGCATGTTCTGAGCTTAAAATGCAAGTGTTCATTTAACCTAAGGTGATGGTATCAATCATCAAAGACTGTTTAATGTGGAGTTTGAGATACAGGATGTGAAAAGAATTGAAATGCAAGACGTTAATGTAACTTTGTATTGCTGTTACCAGGTTGCATTACAAAGAAGGATTAGGGGCAAGTTTTGTCCCAGGGAATTTTCAGGAACTTGGAGATCTCAAAACATTGTTAGACATCCTTTCATCTTTTCATGAGCAGTATCTTGCTGAGGCAGGTAACTGATAAAATTGGTAAGGAAGGCTGGTTAGTAGTTTTAAGTTCGAAGTTGTATTAAGGTGAACTTTCCAGCAGAGGGGACATGGGTCACTGTGATTGGTTTTGGCCAGAGAAACAAGTCTGAGTCCTTCTTTTTGGATCTTCCTTTTGTTCAGGGAGCACAGGAGAAACCTCTGTCTGACAGACTTCAAATAAAAAAGGCTTTGAATGCAATCAATTGAAGTACTCTGGCAAATTAAGCACCTAGTAAAACTGAGAAACATGCTAGCACAGGGAAGAACCAACCAAATTAAAATGATTGGCCCATTGTTCATCCTCTCTCTTGTTGGGAAAATGTAGCAAGTATGTTGTTTGTAGTGCATTTGGAAAGGTGTTTTCTGGATGCACCTATGTCTACATGTTTGGTGAGATTGCATCAGTTGATGCAGGTGGGTTCTCAGTCAGAGACCTGATGCTGAGATTCTACTGAGAGAACCAACTTAGGAGCCTTCCCCCAGAGTATAAGAGAACTAAAAAAACCCATTAAATCAAACCAAAACCATACAGATTTCTGCTGCCTCCTTCCCAGTTCTGACTGTTGTTTAGATAAAAGCAGGGATAGTCACAATGCCAGCTGCCTGCCTTGAGATGACAGGAGGTTTGTATACCCTTCAGAAGCTGGAGAAGAGCTAGGATCCCAGCCAGCATTAGGGATTTTTCTCATACCAAAACCCCAAGCAGCAATTACCCTGACTGAGTATTGCACTGTGCATGGTGCACTGCAAGATTTCTAACACAGACTGAATTCACCACTAGGTTGGAATTGCAGGTTTTTCCTGTAGAAACTAGCCCAAATAACTAGAAAACTTAACCTTAATATGAAGACCTTGCATTGAGGTGTCACTCAAATCCTGTTAATAATGTAGTGACTCAGTTAATTCCCATCACTGTTATGGCAATTGATTTTCAGCTACCTTATTCATCATAATTTTGTCAGTTACGTTGAAGATCCTTTCTATTTTCAGCTATTAAAAATGGTTTAGGCTTCTGTCAGCTCTAATGTTTGCATCTTTATTGAGATCATTAATGTTCTGAATGAAAATTCCTATTTTAAGAGTAGAAATATATCTTAAAACTCCATTTCCGTACCGCGTCAATATATAGATGTTGTCCTTTTGAAGTGGATGGTGCTGCTTCCCAAGAGACAGGGAAGCTTCTGTGCTGCTTTCTGTTTGAATCTTGCTAATGCAAGTGTTACCAAGATATCGTGTGTTAAATCTGCAAGACTGATTTCTTTCTTTCTTTTCTGTATGGTGGAAGGAAGCAGATGAGGTTTTGCTCTTAGCATTTATCACACCCAAGTGGGCATGGGAGTCACTTCTCTAAAAGAAGAATTATGTCTAAAAATACTCTTATTTATACAAACTAGCAGTTTGTTTAAGCCTTTGTTTCTGAGCTAAGCGGGTTTTTAAAGAGCTTTTTCCAAAAGGAAGACACTGGGAGCTGCTGGATATTAAAATTTAGAAGTGAAATATTTCTATTCCTAGAGAAAAGGTTCAACTAAAGAAAAAAAATGAACATGTGCTTAATTGATAGTGACACACACGTTACATCACTTGTGAAAATTCATCTCCTATTATGGGTCTGTGTGAATTTTGAAACTCTGGTCCCTTTCCCATAGAAGGTTTTTTATAAATGGGATCACTAAGAATTTCTATAAAATTGATAAGGTCCAGTTAGGAAGATAGAGGTACCAAGCTAAAATTACTGCGTAATTAAGGAGACACTAAAACATTGTGACTGTGAAGGTTTCAGTCAAAGCTTTTAACAAGAATCTTTGTCAAGCAATTCCAAAAGAGCAAAGGAAGGTCTTCAATAACAGCAAGTATGGGGGATGTGGTCTCCCATTAGCAGACATCATCTCTTAGGCTGTCTTTTTTTTTTTTTTTTTAAATTGCCAAAATAATAGAAATGATGGACTGCTGGGATCAACATGTTGTAATGACCAATTAATGGAAACAAGAAGATAATTTTGTTTCAGAAAATTGATGTGGTGAACAACAGGAGCAGATGCAGGTATGCTCATAAATTGCTAAATTGATGCACTGAAGTACTGCTTCTGAAAGATAAACAGCTGGGAAAGGGGTTGAGGAAGTGTTGATTTTTTTGTCTCAGTAAGATAAGTACTGACAATCACACTAACAAAAATAATGTTCCAGTAGATTATTATTTTACAGACTTGTATGCTTTGTGTGTTGGAAGTGTGCTGGAATTGAGGTCGCCCTCCACTGAGAATTAATAAGCCTTGTTTCATTTGTGCCGTGTGTTGGAGTAACTTTGGTTTACTCTTTCGCTTTTTCTTCTCTGTGCTGCTCAAGCTGCAGCCTTCTCAGTCTCTTGCCCATAGGTATTTCTCACTTATTCCCTTATATATCTTATTTCTCATTTATAGCCAAGTGTTTTTCAGGGTGAGTAAACTTTGTGATAGCTTAATGAAGTTCAGCTTTGCTCATTGCTGTCCTAACAACCTTCCTTCTGGCGTGACAAAATTAAGCTCCAGTCTCTTTGGAGACGTTTTTGTGTAGAGATTTGACAAATAACTTGAGCTGATTGCTGAAAACAAACTTAAGATTATGGCAGTAGTCTCTACCAATTCTGAATATTAAAAGAGGCAATATCTACTATTGGCTGGCAAAAGAGGCCCTTTTGCAACTAGTACTGTAGCAAAAGGGAGCTGCTGGCCTGTCCATACTTTAAGAGGTGCCATGGCTGGAGTGTATTGGGGGTTTTTGTTTGGTTGTTTTTTGTTTTTTTTTTTCCAGCCATGAGGCTGATTACTAATACTTCTGGTTTATTGTTCCCTTTGTAAGACTCATCCTGAGGGGAAGGAATTTTTTGTGAATATTTTTCAGAAACTTAATTGCCTAGGTTAGCTGAGGGCAGACCATGGAGCCCCACAGGCCTGTAGTATCCATATATGCCCTTGGCTCACTGGAAGTGGCAGTAGATGTTTGCAGAGGATTAAATGGCTCTTGCAGTTTTTCCCACGTGAGCTTTCACTTTTGTATCAATTCATTTAGGGTTTGCAAAAAGTAAAATTAGTGCCAGTTTATTTTGTTTGCTTTTGACTCGGTGATGGTGGATATGTGGTTAGTATTGTGTGATATGAAATAGTCATGTAATGCAAAAAAAAATCTTACCAAATAAGCAAAATCAAATTGATGGGTTCCTAAAAGCAAAAAGAACAATATTCCTAAAATTAGTTGCTCAAAGAACAGCGTTGATGCTATTGTCATAGATACAGCATGCAACCAAAACTATGGCACTGTAATGTACACAAAAGGAATTTATGGAGGGGGAATACTTTGGCTACGGTAATAGCTATACCCTTAATTTATTTATTTTTTTTTTTAATAGAATGTAGGCTCTGTTTCCTCCCCAGACAGGCTAATGTATGGAATCCTGAGGAACCTGCACCTTCTGTGGCAGATAAAGCTGCCAGTTTCTATCCTAAGGTATAAGAGTTCCTCTCTCCAAGAGTGATTACTGCTTTTGATTTAGATTTGTCAAGTTAGGCTATATTCTGATGCCTATATTAGATTTCCCCTTGATCCTTATGTGGAGGTTGTGTGTGTGCCAGTGACACAGAAGAGTTCTGGTGGAAATGTTGAAAAATTCCATTAGTACCCTGAGTACATCCTGTCTCTGGAAGCATAAATCCTGAAGATAAAGTGGAAATTACTGTTTGGGTTGAGGAACATAGTGTGAAAATACTATTTGTGTGATAGCTGATTAATGAACAAATTCAGAAAATGCACAGTATGGACTGGGGAAGAGGAGAAAGTGTGAGAAACCTGTTCTGAGAGGCTTTTGATGCTTGGAAACCAGATGAGTAATGTACTTTACAGGTTTTGAGGGTGCTTCAAATGTTCAGTGTTGATAATAGTTTCTTTAAGCCATGGTGGAATAATATGCATGCGGGCTCTCAACTCTATGATTCTGTTTTAAGTCCAACACCATAAAGCACTGTGATGGAAGATGTATACCCAGTGTGCTCACAAAGTCTCACCCCATAGCTTTTCTGATCCCCAGTTACTCTCAAGTGGCATGAAGCTCCAGCCATTTGCCTTGCAAGCAGGTGAGTGAGGTCTGCAATGTCTCTTTTCACCTGGCTTTCCCTTCTTAGCTGTCTGAAAAGCATTAGAAGGGAAGGGGCAGGTTATCCAAGGTTGATAAGAGTTCTTGTGTTTCACTTTCCACAGTGATAGCTACTGTAGGATGTTCTAATGCTACTTGTCTTCAGGCATGCAATACTGATACGTCTTACCTGAATTACAGAACAGAGAATAGTCATCTCAGGCAGGATTGATCTAACAGTACCTAGATGTCTGCACAGCAGATATGTGTGTCTAAGTTCTTCAAAATGCCCCTAATTGTCTAATATAAAGTAGTGGACATATTTAGGGGATAATAGAGAATTGGTGTCCAAACTAAGTCAGAAAATCACCCTGAGTGTGCAGTGTATCTTCTTTAAATCATAAGAATTCTGTACAGCAAGTCTGTGTTGGAATAATTTCACATGTTGTCACCATGGGTGTTTAAAGCTAGGAGTGGGAAAGGAATCTGTGCCATGGTTTACAGGTAAGAATTAGAGGTGGGTAAGTTTTATTTAGGGTGTACTTCCCACACTTAAACACTTACAGCTTCCAGGGCAAAGATAAATTGATAGCAAATGGTCTCTCTCCTTTTTCCTTCTAGCCAAGGTTTTAAAAATTAATTGTTGTGTGGTTGAGTATTGGATCTTTGTGCTTTTAAAAGGCATAATTTTCAAATTGCTGAGCATGGCTGTCAACCCAGCGAAGCTGAACGTGATTTTACTGAGGGAGATGCAGTCCTGTTTACTTGTTAATGCAGGAAGAGTCCTTCCTTTCTTATGACTGTTGCATTCTTTACAGGCTTAATGCACCAGTCAGAAAAATCATGCTTATAATTCATTCTGAGCCAAAAAAAAAACCCCAAATCTAAACTGTATGTTGAGACTAGGTGACCCACTGCAAGTTAGTGTGTTTCTGATCTAATGCAACTGCTGTTATAAACTGAGACCTCTTCAATTTCATTTTGTTCAAGCACTGTACAGTATTCTTTATCTTCAAGTAATTTACGTCTGCCACCAATTGGGAAATACTTCAGATGGAGTGAAGTGGAAACATACTTCCAGCTCTATATACGCAATACCATTTAAATTTTTATGGCTGGCTTTAGGGCCTAAATATATTTTCCTGTGCACTTATGAAGCTGCTGTCAGAATCCACACATTGTGTAACTGAGGGTAGAATTCTGCCCTTTATATGCCACTATATTGTATTTTTTAAAAAGGTAAAATCCACAAGTGCAAATCAAAAGGCCTCTGAACCAGGCATCCTTATGAAATTGTCACGATACATAGTGCTTTCTGAATAGCTGAAAATCTTTATTCAATTACAGCAGTTTGAAATTTCAGTTTTTATTTACGCAGATCTCCCCAGGCATCCTCATTTTAGCTTTTTCTTTCTGACTTTACAAAGAATCAATGATTTTAATCCAGAAACATTGATGGATCAATAGACTTTGAAGATTAGCAGGTCATGACCAGGTACAAAATGCATGTTGTAAAACCTAGGCTCTTATATTTGCTTGAATCCTTTCTCAAAAAAATGAGAGAAGGGGTCGCTTTGAACAACAGACCTCTTTGAATGGATTAATTCCTCGTGTATTTCAAAGGGTTGAGAATATACAGAAGAAACTACGAATGTGGAATTAATTTTCAGTGACTTGAGAATTCAGCTAGCTGACAAATACTTTCCTTAGATAAGCCAGGATGCTGAGGATGAAAGTAAGACAGTGAAAAAGCCTGAAGAGGAGTGCTGTACATTGAGTTCAGTTTGTTACTTGGCATTCCTGCCTTCTTTTGTAAATGGAGTTGCACAGAAATAGCTGCCTTAGTACTTCTCCTTTTCAGTCATATTTTCCTGATTTCAGGACTTTGTTTTCTGTGCATGGCTAGACACTAACAATTCCAACCTCAGCTGAAGATAAATAAGGCTAATTTTGTCTTGTAAGAATGCTGAATTAGTCTTTAACTCACCAGCACTCAGCTACAGCCTCTGAAATGGTCTGTCTAGACTTTTTAGAGAAGCTTAACTAGATCCAAGTAGCTTTTGAAGGTCTAAAATTGTATCCCAGGTACTAGGTTGCTTCACCTTATGCTCATACATAAAAATGGTGAGGTTAAAAAGGGTGGGAGTTTTCAAGTGGCAGATTATTTATCAGTATTGAATGCAGATTGAAGTCTTCATGGAAGAATGAGAATGAAAGGGAATATGAAGATGACAGCCTTGAGGGTAAGAGAGTAAGAAAGAAAAAAGAATGAAAACATCCTATGATTAGTTTACTGACAAGGGAAAAAAAAAAGAGAACTTGGATTTCTGTTTTAGATTTGTTTCCACTAACATCACTATTTTTTAATCCATCAGTTTTGGTCATGTTTGACAGAACGACAGATGCTTTGAAGATAATGACATAGCTGCAAGTTTTGTGAGAACAGGCATGCAGTAGAGAGTTAATTGCACACAATTAAAGGGAAGTACTTAATATTAGACACTAGAGAATCCATATAGAGGAGTGATTTTAAAAATTACTTCTCTGTAGAACAAAAAAAATGTAATGGATTATGAGTATCAGACCCCTGTAAAATCTTAGTGCCAGGCACCTTGCTATATATGCATCAGGCTGCATTTATGGTAGAGACTCAGGAACATTAGTGGCAAATCTGGATCTTCATCCACTGACTGAGTGATGCAAAGTACATTTAATTCTTTTACTACTGAGGCTAGAAAGTCTCTGGAACCACAACAACCTTGAGTCCTGCGTATGCACTCCAGTTAGTGTGTTGCCTGACCAGGCTTTCCTTGCAGTACTGTTGGGAACTGAAAGTCTTCCCCAGGGCAGTATGATCTGCTTTCTCCTCTTCTGTGATACTTTTTATCTTTATGCTGTGATATAACATGGAAACCTGTATTTGTGCCAGCATATTCATAAAAACTGATGGTTTTGGGGCGTGTTGTATGGATTTAGTCTGTTGTGAAAATGTTTTTGTTCTACTGTGTTGCTTTCAAAGACATTTTGTGGGCTTTCCCTCATGTCCACCTTTAGGGAAAAGAGATTTGTCTCTGTGGTTGCAAGGTGCACAGTGACTTTTTAGGGCCATTGACAGTTTAATTCAGGAATGATCTAATTAGGGATCCAGAGAACTAGATTCCATGTATCCTAAAGTATTGGCTGTCCTGAGAGATGCTCTGGCAGATGGTTAGTTCAGAGTGAGTTTACCTTGGGCTCAGTTTCTTTAGACTGACGGCTTTTTTTACTCAATTAAATGAGACAACTGTCAGAAGAACAGACTCTTGAGCTGATGCAAATAACTCTGTGGCACAGATAAAGCTTAAATGTGTTCCTTGAGTCAGCTGAAACTGTCAGGTGCTTTGAGTAAGTAACTCAGCCAGCCAGAAAGGCACATGGGCAAGTGGAAGTAGAGATTGGGAGGTGCCTAAAAATAAAACAACTCCTGGGTTTTTGTTATCTTTCTTCATTGATTTAAATTTTTGTCACATACCAGTATGGCATGTTGGGAGCTGGTCTGTGCTTTCACTCTTGTATTCATTTAAGTAAGGAATTCTTGTTATGTTTTAATTATCCTCAGAAGTTTATCTGTTGTTGAAGTGCCCAAAGTCCTTAGGCTATGAAAGCATGAAAATAATGAGCTGTTATGATGGAGCCGTCAGGCAGTCCCCAAACTAACTGTCCTTTGCTCTGAGATTTCAGCTGTTTGCAAATAAATGATTATGTTGTTGTTTTTTTTTTCCCAGGGCAATTTCAAAACCCATGTGGGATTCTTATAGCTAAAATATAGTGTGTGGTCTTCACCCTCTTTTGGCCCCAAGAAGAACTGAAGTAGCTCTTCCTGGTGCTGATCTTGCTGAAGAGGCAGGACCCAGCCTTTCTTTTCTGTCTTCCCTGTTCAGTCCCTGCAGCTTGGGTTTCCTCCTTCAATTACCAGGTTTCCTCAACTTTGGGGTAATGAGGAGGTCCTGCTGATGTTACACTAACATTTGGAAGACATGTGCCCCTAACTCCAAGGTAAATTGGAGTTGAAACTGGTCAAAGTAGACAAAATGTCCTCACAGGTGAAGCAGAAGCCACTGGTCTGCTGCTAAGTTAAAAATGAGCTACAGGCACCTTAAAAACCTGGGTGTAGCTGGGGAACAAGAACAGCAGACACTGTGGAGAAGGCTGTGATGTGTGGGTACCTGCTGGTGTACTTTATAATGCAAATCTGTTAAGACTGGAATACATTTTTAATTGAGAAAAGGGGAAAAAATATTTTACCTTTGTCTTACATTGGGGATTTTACTGGTCAAGAAGAGGAGAGGGCAGGGGAAGTAGCAGTGTTCACCTCACAAAAAAGCAAATAAAGGTCTTTTATCAGTCCACGCAGCTCTTATTAAACTTTTTGTATGCTCTCAAACAAGGACTCCTGGAAGACTTGTAGCTTTCTATAGTCTTAAGATGGTCAGAAAAGTTAGCAAACCTTTGTGATTTTTTTAATTCCTACCCAAGTCCCATGTGAGAACTCTCAGCCTGGGACCTCTGGCACTATCTTAGTGTAATCCTGTCTCAAGAAGCATTTTAACAATGTTGGTAGACTTTGACTAGCATGTTCCCTTGGTTGGATAATTAAGTACTTTAATTTTTCTTAAATGTATTGGAAAGATGAAGTTTTGAAGTCCTGCCTCTGAAACTTCTATTGTTATTACTGAGGTGTGAACCTGCTAATCAGAAAGTCAATATTCTACTGTGGGTGCATCCTTCTTGCCAGCTGCCTAAACAACTGCTTCCAGTCATCCCTCCTGTAATTATATATTACCTTGTTTCTCCTGCTGTCATCAGAGTTTAAGTCATAGAGGAGTGTGCAATACCAAGCTCACATAAAATCACTGTGACCAGTTCAACACTAAGGGCATATATTTAAAAATTCTTCCCCTCATTAGATGGGCTTTTTCAGGACTTGTGTTAGTTGTCTGGCATTTCAGCTTGATTCTGAAAGGAAAATTATGGTCTCAGGTAAAGAAACCCCAGTCCAATGAGGTATGTAGTGTTTTTGTATTTAAAAACATGTCTGCCATTTCATATATTTCATGAACTTTCTTGAAGTTTTTTTTTTTTTTTTTTAACTAGAAGCATTAAGCTCTAATTTCAGTCTCAATAAAAATGCTGACTGTAATGGAAGTTAAAGAGAAATGATGAGAACATCAAAGGCCTTCTTATGTCTGTTAGGAAACAAGATAGAGAACTGTCTGCAAGCCCAGAGGGAAAAGGGAAGGATGAAGCCAGGAGTAATTGGAAAGATGGGTGTGGCATGTGGGTGTAACCATCGGGCAGAGAATTGATGAGGAGTGTCTGGGTTGATACAATCTTGAAGGTGGGCAAGGTTTCTGGTGCCAGGCTGGTGTATAAAAGCTAACAGCTAGCTACTATCAGTTACCTTTCTCTAGTTGAAAGGAAACTCTGTAGTTCACGTGTTAATGGAAAAATTTGTCTATTAATGCTACAACTGGGGCATAAGTATTTAAAGGCAAAACATGGATCTGGTGCAGGTACTTTAAAGTAGCACTGCAAAGGAATTGCTCTGATAATAAGTGTGTAATTCTTTTAGCAGGTGTCAGCAGAAGGGATTTACATGTATTTCAAGTGAACATAACTTAAGGGTTGAAGAAATTGAAAAGTGCTTGGTCAAACCTCATTCTGAACTCTTTCCTCTGTTGTTATCACCAAAGATTCACTTTTTGTTTGCAGATACAAGTATTTTTGAAGGGGGAAACAGTGAAAATCAACTGTTATGTCATTGATTGTTGGTTTTAACCTTGTAATTTTGTCAGTACTCCATAGTACTACATGGCTGGGTCTGTGTCAGACAAGTCTTGAACCTGTAGGGTTGGTTTGGCCAAAGCTGTGCCATCCACCAGCTGCTGAAAAGCACCTTGTCCAGCTGCTTTTATCTCTAGGGAAGACATCTACAGTTTTAGAATGCTATAGCACCTAGATCTCCTACCACTCATCAGTCTGTATGTGAATTGATTGCATTTTATTTGTAGAAGTTATGCCTTTGCACATTTGCACCATCTGAGATTTCTTTCTTGAGTTTTCTTAAAGAGAAGAAGAAAAAAATTATATTTGTGGTGCAGTGCACAAGCAGCAAAACTACTGATGTGGAAGGGGTTGGACTTGGCCAGCCATGCACTATATGGGGGATATGGGCATGCTCAGTTGGATCCCTTGGGATGTTGGGCTGTCCAGCTGCATAGTCAGAGCTGCTTTCTTGGCTGGCTTTCAGAATGTCTAGAAATCCCTGTTAACTTCTGTAAATCCTGCTTTTCGGCCCCAACAAGATTTGCAGTTGGAAGAAAGCAAACATGGTGTTTTCCTAACCCGAATGGTACATGCATGTTTAGAAATGTATCAGTGAATGTTTTTTCTTTATTTTATAAAACTATTAATTTTTTTTTGCCATTTTCCCCTGTTTTTCCGTTCTCATACTATGCAGTCTGTTGTACTTTGCTTATAAATAGAATTATTTTGAGTTTCAAGAGGCATTCTATTGTGCTTGTCTTCTAAATGTGTTAAAACCTATGTGCATCTCACTTCAGTACATGCTTTCATCATGTCACAATCAGATTTTAAGCTTGCAAGGTTTCAGCATGTTTGCTTTGAATGCTTTTCCTTTGGAACAGAATAATCTACAAAAAGCTTTGACACATTCTGTCCCTGGCCTGTATACTGAAGGATAAATTGCCATCAGGAAGTAATCCAGTGGAAGTCGATGATAATGATCTTCTTTCCCTCTGTAATGTCCTGATAATAATTTAAGTTTGAAAACAAGTTCCCGTTTGGAAAAGTGAAAACTGTTCTAGCAGAGACTGAAGTCAGTTTTCACTCCAAAGTGCAAGCACATCCCGGTGAAAGCTGAAGGTTTTTCCTAGATGGAAGAGTGATCTGTGGGCTCTGGCCTGCTCAGGAGGTGGCACAGCTGTGCTGGTACAACAGGGGGGGAAGTCAGCTGGTAAGAACTATCTGTTCACCTAAATGAACCTCTCGAGTTGTGTGAAATGCAAAAGGCAACTTTGTGGTGCTTCAGATTTATTAGAATGGTGTATGTAAAGGCTCTGTAATGAGACTATAATCAGGCTCAAGGAGGCTTTTCTGGAAATACTTCAGTTCTGAGCTGTTCCTGTGTTTATTGCTGCTCCTTTTCAAGTTTGTTTTCAGATGTTAGTTGTTTGAGCTGTGTTATTGTTACACTGTCAGTGCTTATTCACCGGTTTCAGCTAAAGGTAATGCAGTGACTTGTTTGTTGATAAATGTTAGAAGAAGGAAAACAGATTCCCAGATTAATGTTAGTCATAGGGAAGCACTAATTGCAAATGCTAAAACTGTTTCGTAACAGTGCTAATAATACACTCCAGTCTTATTATCAGGCTCCCTGTTATGATTTCATCACGGTACAAGCACGTGCACTGTGGCTTCCCACTGCATTAAGCCCTGGACCTGTCTGTATTACCAGTACCTGCTGTCTGAACACATGTGGAGGAGGAGGAGGAGGAGGCAGCCTACTTGGTGTCGGAGCAGCCGTGCTGTCCCCAGGGTTTGTTGTTCCCCAGCTCGTTGTCGCAGTGGTTGTTACACCCGGTTTCTGTGACAGGCAGACTGGGTGGGGCCTATGTGGGAAAGACCCATCTCATGATTTCTTCGCAAGAGGGAAACCAAAAAAGGTTTCCTGTGCCTTTAAATTTCTATTATTTGACAAGGGCTGCCTGGCGGTAGAGCTCTGTCCTAAACCTGCAGAGTTAAATTTACCCAGAATGACAACTGTATACTCAGGGTTTAGTTACATAACAGCAGTTGCTGCGGTTCACATTGCACTAATCCAAACACAGCCATACAGCAGGCCGTGAAAAAGCTGCCTGGCTTTGGGATGTTACATAGGCAGGAGGATAAAGGGCTTTTTAATTTTCTTTTCTGCATTGCTGGAACTGTTTTCTGACTTGGGTGTTTGGCCATACGGTGGCTTATTTACTGCTTTAAACAGTGTGTTGGCAGATAGTGTTGGTTGCACAACTTAGGAAGATGGGTGGGAAGATGGTTGTGTTTGTAGCATGCATACCCCATTGTGTGCCTTTAGATAATAGTATTAAGGCTGGCATGTTGTGAGGCACTACAGTGATTAAACACTGCTTAGCTTGTGTGTACTCCTCTGAAGCTGCTTTTACCCCAGTTCCCTAGCAGCTCTTTCCAGCAGTACTCAGAGGAGAATCTTTGTGCTTCTGTAAAGCAATTACCTCTGCATGCTCACAAGTCCACAGTGGTCAGATCATCTATCACGTATCCTATCATTAACGTGTTATTGCTCAGCTTTGGAGCCCTGCTGAGAGCGTGCCCAAACGCACCGCGCGCTTCCCTTCCAGAGTGCAGGCGTTCGGTTCCCCGTGGGAGCGTTTGAAGGGCTTTGTTGAATAATAAAGACACTTCTCATGTGTTTAATCAAAATATGAACTCTCTGAGGAGGTGAGGAAAGGCAATGGGGAGGAAGGCAGAGGATGTTGAAGATGGGGGTTTTTGCAAGGGCTTGGAGTTGGGAATCAGCTTGACCCAGGCTGTGCATTTCCTTCAAACTTCCTCCATGTCAGTGCTGCTGAGCCCCTCTGCTCCTTCCTGATCCTCATCTCTGGTTTGTTTGTTTTTTGTTGCTTGTTTTGGGTTTTTTGAGACCTTTAAAGCAGTAATAGTTTCTGTATTCTGTGCTATCATTGTGCTTGCCTCTCAGTAGATACAAATGAAGACCCTCCATGCCACATGAAGATCCTGAAATTTGGCTGTTTGTACCCTGGATGATCCCTGGAAAGGGCTGTGTCTTTCTGCTGGCAAAATGCCTGTGGTCTGCAGTGGAGCCTGGCAAAGAGCCACTGAAATCTCTCATGCTCCATTGCACAGTGCTGCTGGACTGACTTCTTCAGGGAAGCTGTGGTGGGCAAAGGAGATGTGAGCACAGCAGTGAGAGGGGCCTGGGGCAGAACTGCAGCAGCAGTACCAGAGGGACTCAGTGTCCTGAAACTATACTAGAATCATGAGGGGATTGGGTTAGGGGGTTGAGGAGAAGCCTCACAAGTCTGAAAGGAAGAGCATAAAACCAATTTGTTGAAAGTGTGGGGGCTACCATAAACCTTGCAGGGTGTTGCCAGTGGAGGAACTTGGTCTGTTGATGTTCTGGCTCTTCAGACTCAATTGTAGTGCATTTAGAAACACTGCTGATTGTGTCCCATAGTCAGAGATAACAATTAAAAAAAAATAAAATTGCAAGCCAGCACAATTGGTAAATACAGCTTAAATATGTTATTTTTAGCCATACAATTTATTTGGGTTTTCTTCACTCTAGTCTTCCTACCAGTTTTTATGCACAGAAAATTAGCAAAATAGCTGTAGGCTTTCCTTGGAAAGAGTACCCTGGACTTATTTGTGTGGATGCATTATCCTTAATCTCTCACACATTGGTCTTTAAATTTGGAGTTTTTACTACTTGGTCAAAAATTTGGAATATAAAAATAATTTTCTTGAGCCAAGTCAGAGCTGCAGTCTGCAGTTTAAGAAACTGGTGCCTTAATAGGTGTCCAAGAGCAGAATGTTTTTTTTTTTTCTTTCTGCCTCAAGCAAAGCTTATAGGAGCTAATAAGGAGCCGTAGTTAGATGATAGTTGAATGTTCAGAGATGGGGCTTGCTCTTTGCTCATCTTTCAGGATGATCTGAAAAAAACAGCATAATGGACTACAATTTTTGTTTTGTATTTTTCATTTTGTAAAGACAGAGCTTCATTTGTGAGTGTACCCTTAATATTTTTCTTTTATTTGACAGTTAATAGGCTTTTTCTCTCTTTTTAATGAACATGTGTACTCTTCATCCCAATTAGAAAGGGGAGATAAAAACCACTTTTATTTCCTTCCTATTCAGCTCTTCCATGTTTCATAATTTGTGTTCCATTTCTTGGACAGTGTTGCATGAAGAGCCATTTTGGTTGCTACTTTCAGGATGAGAAGACTCAGAGTGTTGCTGTGAAAAATAATGACAAGGAAAATCATTATTCCTGGCTCTTGAACATACTAGAAAAATCTCTTTGGTTGTGGCAAATAACTGTGTTTCCCAGCTTCTTCTCTGCATAGTTAATTCCAAGTTCTTAAAAAGCAGAAATGGATGTGCTAATGAGTCAGTTCCGTAAAAAAATTAAATCAGAGATAGTACAGTTGTGCTTATGCA
This sequence comes from Florisuga fusca, assembly GCA_038090715.1. Taxonomy (NCBI): domain Eukaryota; kingdom Metazoa; phylum Chordata; class Aves; order Apodiformes; family Trochilidae; genus Florisuga; species Florisuga fusca. Next base: position 3,129,282 of record JAAWXA010000040.1, on the reverse strand, counting down.
GTCCAAATTTGAGCTTTTAAAGCATTATTAACTGTATACTTGGTGCATTCTATATTTTTATGACTTCTTCCTTAAAACAAGGCAACTGTTTTTACTTTCTTCCCTCCTCATGAAAAGACACAATGTGAAGCTGCTTGTCTTTCAGCTGCAACAGCATTCATTAGAGGTCTGTCACTGGTGTTCTGAAGTTTTCCTGGAATTTCATGGGTGTCTGAATGCAAATGTAGTCTCCCCCTTTTTTCTTTCCCCTCCTGTTTGAAGGTTAGTTTTCTTTAGGGTATCGCTTCATTCCTGCCAATCTGATAAAGCTAACTTAATTAAAAATATTACCATTAGATCATACAGTTCTCTTTATTAGTTTAGTCCATGGGGCTCCTTTTCCAGTGGGAAATTATTTACTTCAGAACTTGCAGGAGTAACTGTAGTTGTCTTTGTTTAATGCAGCTGCTTTAAAGCTTTCCATCAGTTTAATGTTTTTCCAGGTTTTTTTCTTGCAGGTGTACTGTTAGTCAGTGATAACTCTGATTGCTCAGATCTGCAGTATTCGCTGCAGAGCAGTGCTCTGATTGGATGGCTTTATGGCAAAGGAGACAGAATTATTTACTTTGAATGGTTGTTTATTTACTCCTTTTTCCTTTGCTTTCCACCTCCCCTGCCCCTCTCCCCTTATTTTTTCCTTCCAAGTAGAAAAAGTCACCTTTTGCTGTAGGGACTGTTGGACGTACTTATTTTCTGCTCCAAGGGTGTTTTAGCTTTACTTGGAAGGAGAAGTGAAGGACTACTAGAGAACTGATGTGACTATCTTCTATTTCTCACTAGCAGTTTTAAGCAACAACGTGGACATCTTGTTTAGCTGGAGGTCTTGGCTGTAGGCTTTTATTTATACTCCCATTCCTTGTATTGTAATGGGGAGCATCCATCTTGTAGCAAATGGTGGAAGCATTAATATTGTATGTCATACAATCAACTGGCAGAGGATAGAGGAGTAGAGCAGTGTGTAAGTTCTGTGCTCTGTAACAAGTTGTGGTGTTAGCTCACGAAGGTTCCTTCACCTCTGTTCTCGTATTGCACTTTCCATCCTGTATCTGATGTTCCTTATCAGTGTTCTCTTGGCATGTGTTGCTCTAAAGCCTGGTCTGATTCTCAGTAGCTTTTGAGACCTCAGTACTGCCCTGGTGCAACTAATAGGTGGCAGTGAAACTTGTGTTATGCATTTGTTCAAGATACTTTCAGCACGGACAATTTTTTTTCTCTTTGCTCTCTATCAGCTCATCTCATCTAGAGTCCCAAGTTATTGGTTTTAGCTGAATACTTTTAAAACCCTGATGCAAACCAGATAAGCTGACTTAACCACATCAGCCTATGGAAGTGAACTGGCAATTGGCTGCTGAGGGTATTTACAATGCACAGCAGTCCCAGCCTGGGCAGCTTAGAAGTCTTGGCTATCACAGTGGATGATGGAGAACAAGCTGCAGGACTGAAGGCATACAGCTGTGCTCGAGACGTATTTCTAACCTGTTCAGTGACAATGTTTTGTTTGAGATGGGACTGTTATTTCCAAGCATTTGTCTTCTGAAGTACACGACCTGATTACCTACATGCCTGTATTAGTCTGTAAAAGAATTAATACTGCTTGTGCTCATAACATTTTTCAGGCTGATGTCTGCATGTTGAATCCATCCTTGAGGCCAAATCCTCTTTCCCTCAGACTGGCAGTCCTGCTGAAGCAGAAGCGGGTAGGCTTTGTCTCCCTCATCTTGCTTATTTTGTTTTCATGGGAAGTGACTGCTCTAGCTTAGGCCATGCTTAATGCTAACATGCAGGCAGCATTATTTTTCAAAATGTTCCCTCCCTCATAATTAAAATTCATGAGCAGTTCCCTGGAGAGCCACCTGAGGTAACAGAGTCTTTTCAGTATGCCATTAATATACAGGAACACTGAATACAGGCATTTGGCTGTGTTCACTCTTCACTCTTCCCTGGCTGGTCGCCTGCATGTGTTTTGGAACAGCAAAACTGAAATCTGGACAATTTATATTTCAGTAGTGATGGGATATTCTCTCTTTCCCTGTCACTTCACATTAAGGACCTGCCACTAATAAAACTAATTAATAACTCTTGGCTCCAACACAGAACACTTGCACTCCCGAGTGCTGGCACTGTGCCACTGTAGCTTTTGAAAGAAGTGCTTCATCTTAGTCAGGGTCAGGATGAATATTTCTCCAAAGTTCTAATTGGGCAAGGTGTCTTGCCATTGCAGAGAGATTAGCAGGCTGTGGATACTGTGGGTCTGCTTTCTGTAGCTTCTGAGATGGGAAGTTTGGGAGGGACTATTGTGTGTCTTGCTTTGGTTCCATGCCAGGAGCAGGATGAGGTTGAGCTCTGCACATCAGAGGTGCAGTACTCTCTGTTGGGAGGCTTTGCCCTGCTCAGAGAGGGCCCTTAGGGAGGATGTATCTAATACCTGCAAAAAGCAGGATGTGTAGGTAACACAGTTCCTTGCTTGAGAGGACAGTGAAGTAATGTCAAAGGGATGCCTTTGGATATTGTAAAATCATCTGATTAAATGGTAAGAACTGCACTGACCAAATGACAGTCTTGATGAAAACTTTAATCTCCATGGGAAGCTTTGTTGGCATTGTGATGCCATTTGTGGGCGTATTTTGGTTTTTTTTTTCTTCTCACTACTGACATAACTGTGCCAGCAAAATTTTGTAGTATAAGCTGGGCTGTGTTACATAAAAATGCTGTTCTGCCTTCTTTTCTCACCCCTCTCTTTCCCTTTAGAAATGCTGTTTGTTTGCACACTCTAGCTTTGAGACCCTTTTTGCTGAGAGATTTCTGTTCCAATAAAGGAAGCAGGCCTTGGTGGTCTGGGTGTCCTGGTTTATGTGTTTATTCATGAACAGATCATTATAAACAAGAAAGTTCTGTCTGACACCTGTGCAATGCTCCTGTGCATTTAGTTCCTGCTCAGGCAGCTGCCATGCTTTCATACATACTTCATTAGGAAAGGTCAGTACAAGGAATAGATTTGACTGTGAAGTTGGCCAGAGAATTTTATCAAAGGAAACGTAATGAAGAACATCAGTGTGAACGTATATAAAGAAAACTACTGACAAACAGCAAGCCCTTTGGGTTTTTGTCACCTGGCAAAAGAAGTGTCTGACCCCTTGGTACCATTTTCCCTTGACTTTCTGAATATGCCTCCATATAATTTGTGATTAATTTTTAGGCTGTTACTTTTCAGTGCTTTAGGAAAGGAGAGGCTTCAAGCATTAGATTCATAGCTGGAAATAGCAAGCATTGATTTTAATATCCCACAATGTATGTAGCAAGTGAGCATCTGTTCTTCATCATACCCAGCAGTTCACTGTCAATATAAGCCACTACTCATTTATTACTATTACTTTGTTATGGCTCTGTGTATTGCTTTACTGCCAAAGGTGGATTCTCTGGCAGAACTTGTTGTGCAACTTAAATGAAGCTGGAGGGGGTTTCAAGTTTTGGATTGGAGGTGGAGAACGATGGAAATGGCAGGAGCTCCCACAAACCTGGGTGCCTTGTAAGACTAAGGCTTTGATAACTTAGTGTGTGCAGGGGAGACGAGTACTCAGCAGGTATTTTGTTTCTGAGTTCTTGATGCTAACAGAGCCTTGGCAGTCGTGGCAATGGAGCTGCAGCAGTTTATAGGTCTAGAAAATGAAGGAGTGCTTCTGTTTAACTGTAGTCTTGTCTCTTACCAGGAGGAGTGTATCTTCAAATATATATGGTGGTGGTGTTTTTTCAAGTTCCCTGCCCTATTCATTGTGTCCATGGTAAAAGATGTGAACAGAGTCCCAACTCTTTTATGGTGATGTAAATCTGTGGTGCCACTGATTCTACTTTCACTGCTTTGCAATTACAGCAGAGAAACTATAGAGAATTTGCCTCTTGGTCTTGTTGCCAAGCACACTTAAAACTGTCAGTATTAACTTTCTGAGGAGTAACCCCTTGTTCTGCAGGTCCTGGGGAAGCATTAAGATCCATGTTGTACTGAATCCCTAGCTCCCATCTATACGCTTTTCCTAGTCCTGTTCTTCTACCAGTTCTCCTTCATCTTGTGCTTTCATCTTTTCCAGCATAACAGCCACATGGTCTCAGAAAATAAAGTATTCCCCCAGTATACTCCCCCAGTATTAAAAGAGGAAGAAGATTGGCCAGAATTATAACTGGAAACTCATTACTGAAAAAAGCTTTCAGCTACTGCCATCTCCTTCAATTTTTGTCTGGATGTCAAGAATAAGAACACCACTGATCAAGTGTTTTTCTCTCCAGCTCTGCTGTGCTGAGTTGTTTTCAGTTACTGATTTGCCAAGTCAGAGGTGATGTGTGAGGGTAGGATCTGTGAGACCTGACCCTCTGTTCTTAGGAATTGCTGTTACCTCTATTTACCTGCTGCTGCCACCCCCTCCCCAGCCTTCTGTATGTTTGTGGATGATTTTTGCTAGTAAAAGGGCTGCATTATTTCTTTGGAACAACAGTTGTCTTCATAGAAAGAAACAGTCAATCTGGGACTATCTGTCCCACCAGTGAATCTTTGTGATCAAATCCACGTTTTCTACGCAAAAAAACCCCTTATTAATGAGTTTCTTGGCTTAAGGACTCTTTTAAAGTGATGTTTTATTGGGGTTTTGGGTTTTGTTTGTTTTTTTAAAAGATGTAATCCAAAACAGTGTACTGTTGGAGGAAAGCAGATGCTGGGTTATTAAATGACCACCATGCTGCAAATTGCTGTGCAGCAGAAGGAGGGCATGAGAATGCTGCCAGTGATCAGCAGTGTAGCAGAGCCGTGCTGGAGTTGTTGTGCTTGAGGATTAGGGGAGAGCATCAAAGGAACTAGAGGTAACAAAATGAGCTGAGTGTTTAAGCAGCACCCAAGGAAGCTTGGTTATGTAGATTACAGGAATGAGAAATCAGACTCTGCTAAGGCACCAGTCCTGCTGAAAGCAAAGCTTATCCTTTGAGTTCTGCAGAGTTACTCTTAAAATGAAAAGGCTTTATTTCAGGGTATTGACCTGTTGTGTCCTTTCTACTGCTGCTGAGGTGCTTTATTCCAAAGTTTCCCCCTCTCTAGCCACATTTTGGTACAAAGTTTTTCATTGAGAAGTGGTACTTTCAGTCAGAATGTAAGATGTGGATGGCTGCTTGCTTGGGGTTTTTGTCTCTTTCTCAGTATTCATGCAAGTTCTTTTTAAGGAAAGTATGACAGGGGTGCAGCTTCAGAAGTGCCCTCATGCACTCAGCTTTTAATCAATAATGAAAGGAAGTCCGTGTTTCACTACAAACTTCAATTCCTGAGTGTGCAGGGAACACAATGCTGCATATTGCTCTAGTTCTTGGAGACCCATAGAAGGCAACCAGAAGCCTGGATATATTTCTGCAGCTGCTTTCTTAAATGGGACTGCTGAGAGATGAGAGAGCAAGGCTCGTTTGTGGTTAGTAGTCAGAAACAGCAGTACTTGGTAGTGCAGTCTTGGGAAGGTTCTCTAAAAATGTAGTCTCTCCACAAAAACAACTGGTGTATGTCAAATGAAAATGCATGATGGTGTCCTGAGTGCTGCACTGTAGTACAGGTTCTCCCAGCTGACCTTCCCCTCCTTCTGTGGGCAGTGTGCTTTGAAGAAGGCCTTCCATAGCTTCAAACCCCTTTGCTGGTAAAAGTGCATTTAGGCGAATAGGGAAAAGAGAATTGGTTTGTAGCAGCACAGTGTATCTTTTTTTTCCCAAAGAGTTGTTGAAAAAGAATGTAAAAAATTGAGGAGGATGCTTCAGTGAGTCGGAAACTGAAAGGGAAAAGAAAATTGAAATACCACTAAGTGCTTCAATTTGGCATACAGGGATATTCTAAAATCTCACATTGGTTTTGATATTGCTGTAGCTTTATTTTGGAAGTTAGGAAAAATAATGACTTAAAGCTTTGTTTCCTTTATTCCTGTTTAAAAGCTTACTTGTTCAGAGAGATGATTTATTTGACTAGGTTTGGGTCTCCTTGGTTCAATGCTGGTCTTATTTGCCATTCAAACTTAAGTTGGGGTAGTGTTTGGAGTCTGAATACCATTTCGTAGCTCATATTTGTTAGCTGTTCACTCTGTAATGAAATAGCAGTGCAGGCTTTGATTCCTCTACATCTATTATCTATAAGAATCCATCTCAGCTTTTGCTTCATTGTAAGATCCATTAATCAAAAAAACAGAGTAGTTGTTGGTTCTGTTACTTTTGATGAAGATAAAAATCTACAGTTCTATCTATTTTGTCTGAACTTGTGCATGGAGAAAAATACCAGAGTTATGAATCAAAATGGGAGGTTTTTACAGAGTCTTTGCCTTGGGGATCATCTCTTCTGTGTTGGGTTCATCACTTTATAGATAAAATGGGTAATTCATTGTTAACTATCAATATGTGTTGGATGGGTTTATTCGAAGTTGGAGGTGGTGATGTGTTACGCTTTTGGTAGTACAGAAATCAGGAAGTTCACTTGAAAATTTTAGGATAAAAGATAGTTCTGCTACCATTTGCTCAACAGACTGTTTTGCATGTCCATACTATAATTAAGTGAAGGAAGGAGGCACTAGTGAAGTGTGGATGGGAGATAGAGATAGGGAAGGAGAATAGTTCTTTGGTCATTTGAGCTCTACTCCCAGTGGAAAAAGGTACTTCAAATCATTTTTTTTCTGCATTTTTCTCCCTAAATGCTAATGCCAAACCAAGAGGATGAATAGGACTGCAGTGTGCCATGGCACCAAGGCAGTGTTCTGTGTGGATATCTGGAGTTTTATATGAGGTAAAGGATGAGAAAAGATCTCTCGGGGCTGCTGCTGACCAGTGTTGCAGGCTGCACTGAACCAGTGGTGTGCATGTCTGCGTTTAGCTTGGCAAGATATTTTTTTCTATTGTGGACAGAGGTTCTTGGAGCACAGCCCTAGAACCAGTTTTGTACTGTTTACATGTGTGACACAACTTGGCTGGAGCAGAGCCTTCATCCACCTCTTCCACCTCGTTTTCTCTATTATCATATGACCTCTTATCAGTGCCTCCAAACCTCTCTGTCTGAGGTACCTGTTTTACAGTATACAATGCCTCCTCACCTTTGTCAGCCTAAGCTCGAAAAGATAGCTGATCTTTTTGAAGTATCATCTTGGAAATCTTTTCTGCAGTGAACTGAAGTATGTGTCTGAAAGAATCCAGTGGGAAGATGCTGCTGCATTATTGTATCGTATTTTTGGCTTGATAATGGAATCTCAAAGTAACTGAATGAAATGGGAGGAAGCTCTGTCATTTGACACCAGTCGCTCAGCATTTTGAGGGTAACATCTGTGTACACACTGTGGGTGCTGTGATTTCTTAATTGCATAGTAGAGGGAATTGGAATTTGTTTGACACTTTAACCAGCTTCAGGGACTCTAGAGCAGCAGCGTGTTAGAGCCTGGCTGCTCTAACAGTGTTTCTGCTCCCCCAGGACCAGCTGTACAAGGAAGTGGTCCCCTGTGCCTGGATGATGATTATAGCAGGCACAGTTTCTTGCATGGTAATGAGTTCCAAGTAGCTTCTTTCTGAACAGCTTATTTTGGGGTACTGAGGCTTCATGCTCTGCCCTTTTAGGAACAATTCCAACCTTCTCCTGAAGATGACAGGAAGAAGGTTTCAGGTTGATATAACTTAAGCTAGATGGGGATTATCTTGCTATGGAGCAAGCTAATTGCTAATTGAAAAGGTATTTCAGTGAGAATTTTTTGGCCCAAGTTCTTTACTGTAGTATCTTAGCATTCACTGAAAGAGATCACATGCCTTTTCTCAAACGCAGTTTCTGAGCATACAGAGTGATTCTGCCACATATTGAGCAGCTTGAAACATTTCCTTGTAAAGTTTTCTTCTTTAATATACAGCTAGTAATGTAAAAACATAGTATTGCTGAGTTTTGGAGGCTTCTACATGTTAGATTTCCCTCTGCTGAGATGATGATTTGTTTTTTAAATTAGAAACAATCCCCATGAACTCTAAACTTTATGTAACATCGAAGAACACATTTGTCTTTTCCTGCAGTGTAAGCGAGAATGTGTAGCCCTATATAAATACATACTGGCACATGGGTTTTGCCTTCAAAATGGCTTGTGGGCCATAACTGAACAGACTGCTCAGTTAATATGCTTGGATTGCTTATTTAATACTTCCAAATTTAAATATTTTTTTTATATATTGGTTTGTGGCAGAAAAATGCGGTCAAACATGAAAAGTGGCAATTTTGTTTTTTGGAAGTAGGATTGCTCATTGGCTGAATCACAGATGTCTCCAATAAATGCTTGTTTTTCCCTGTAACACAGACATTCCTTTTCAGTGCTCCTCACTTAAGTAGGAGGACTAAGGACATGGAATGGGAAATACCTTTATCTGTAGTATCTTGGTATAAGAAAATGGTATAATATATATATTATAGTATATATAATATATATATATGGATGGTATAGCAGAGAATTTTTAAATTTTATTCTTTAATTTGGGAAGTGCCAATTAGTGCATCATGTAGGCACGAGGCAAGCTTGGAATCAGGTACATTACCTACTCTCCTGCAGTTTACCACAGGTGAAATTCTGCAGTTTATTACTGAAGTAATGTTTTATTAATGTAAATAACTCCAGTATTCCTGTGAACATCCCATGAACTTTTCAGGCAATAGAAGTTATTGATCTGAAAATACCCTCTCTGATAAGCTTGCATGCATACGTTAAGGCAGACCAGTTTCCATCAAAGGTAGTCTCCTTTGCTTAATTACTCAGAATTCAGATCAGATGTTTGCAGTGAAATTAGCATGCAGAAGGAGCATTTCTGCGTTTTTCTGCTAGGGGAAAAAAAAATTTAGAGTAATGTTTAGAAATCCAGAAACATTCTTGTTCCCATGAACTTGATTTACTATAGGGAATATGGGAAAAGGATGAATAATACTACTAATAAATAAAGTTGTAGTAGTAGGCTTGGAGATGGCCTGAAACTGTGATTTTGCAGTTATGTGGAAGGTCTCTTCTTCTAGAGGCTAAAAAAGGGAAGTGATAGTTTATGCCTCTCCATTTGGTGGACGCAGGGAGATCAGGGATGATGCAAGGAGTGAACACATGGAGATGGAAGTAATTGACAAGTGGCTGGAGAAAGAAGAGGAATAAAAGATTTATGAAGATGCTGAGACTTATGGGGAAATGTGTTCTTTAGACAATTTGGGCAATTTAGTTGTGAGTCTGGGATCAGAGGGAAAAAACATCCACAGAACTGATCTGTTTTCTGGCATCTAGATGGAGCTGTTACTGCTCATGTTCTTCCTTCTATCTGGTTTGTTTGGTGTTCCAGATGGATCAGCTCGTAGCTAATTTTGAAATACTTCCCCAGCATTGACAACATTTTTATTCTTATGTTACAATTTCTGGTGAAGAAAAAAAGGTGGTGAATTTTGTTTTTTTTCAGCTGGAAAGACATTTCCAGATATTTGTGAGGAACAATTCTGATGCTACCTTTCCATCTTCTCCTTCAAGTACCTCAGTAATGCAAAGCCCTGTTAGTTGACTTTTAAGCAAAAACAGTGAGGTGATGTGGTGGTAGGAGTGCATTTTGAGACGGTAACTTTTTACTTCTTCTCAGATATTTTGTCTTTGTGGTGGTGCTGGAATGTAATTTGAATCTTGTTAGGACTGTCTGCATCTTGAGTACCCACCTGGGCACAGGTGTCACACCAGATGTGTCAGGTGATAGCTCTTACTCTTCAAAAAAACCATCATCTTCAAAGATTCTTATGTCTACCACCAGTAACTACATGTTGTAGAAGGAAGGCATGGATAAACATCTCAGTTGGTTTGCTGGAGCTACTGTGGCAAAGATCAGCCACTGTGGTGTTCTTCACATGCTGCTGTCTCCTCATTTTGGTGAGACACCCGTAGTCTCATGTCTCAACAGCTCTTTTTGAATGTGGAGTTGTGATGCATCGAGTTACTGTCACCTTCAAGATGAACCTTGGGTGGACAAAGAGAGCAGCATTAGAGACTGAGCTGTGGAAGTGCTTAAGCTAGCAGTACACTGTAAGCAGCAGACAATCTTTTGGAAGTGCTAGAGAAGGAGAGAGGTTTTGGAAAAAAATATAAGAAACATTGTCTTCCTCCAAAATGCAGTGAAATTTTGCTAAACTGGGCACAGTTCTGTGCCTTAGATCTTGCTCCTTTGGGCACAGGACTTCAGGTCACCTGTGCAGCTGCTCAGAATGTGAAGGAGGATGTTGGCACAGCCACAGGAGGGGAAACAAAGTGAGCACTGACACTATTCATCACTCTGGTACTTGTTAATGAATTTTCTCAGGAGTAGCAATAATGAGCAGTTGAAACAAGTACTTTATGTACCCTAAATAAATTGCTTCCAAACCTCATAATTGCCACAGTTCTGGCATTCAGTAGACCTGGTAATGAATTTTTGAGTGGGGTCCACATGTTGTGCCTGTTACTGTACTTGACTTCCTTCCCACTTTGAGTGAGGTCATAAAGGAATGGATATTATTACCTAAATTTAATGTATTTGTCCAACACTTGGAACAGTAGTGATGGAAATTACTCTGCAACTGACTGCAAGAGATTTATCTTTTTTTCTGTCAGGCCACCTTCTATATTACTGATAGGTGTGTCATTTCAGATGCTACTGTCTGGAAACCCCAGTGTATTGATTGCAACAATGAAAGGATACAGCAGCCTCTTGAAGGGTGCTTTTGTACATGGGAGAAAGCAGATGCCTTCTTGTCTTGGAAATGTAGATGCCACTGAGGTGTTTTGAATGCCAGAAAATGCCTTTAGGTTCAGATGGGCATGATGAAGCTAAATATCCCTTAAAGGCTTGTGGCATGTGCCTGCAATCAGACCTTAACACAGCTCTCCCCCTCTGCTGACAAAATAAAAAGGAGAAGGAGGTGGCAGATTTTTCTCATTTGAAAGAGAAAAGCAGAGTAATCTGGAGAGACTTCACCTCACTTACATGAGCTCTTCCTATATGTATAATTTAACATGGCACCTTATATATAATTTAACATGTGAAATAAACATAACATTTGAATTTCACAACTGGCACTCTTCTACTTACAGAAGTGGAATTTTTTCCATCTGTTTTTAATTTAAAAATGCAGTTCCTTAAATGAAATTACCATGTATCAGGAATTCCAAAAACTGAATCTTAAGAGCAAAGATCGCATGACACTTCCCACCCTTCCATGAGCTGAACACTGTGCAAGGTATATGTTGAATTAATGTCAATGTCATGACAAATAAATCACTTTCATCCTGCAACAGAGCCTTATTTATAAATAGCTCCTTAATAGAATGCCCTAAGTTTGAGATGATGCTTTTCAAACCCCTGAGAATACTGCCTCTTGCTTAGAAGAGCTTGTAGTCTAAATTAAATAGATAACCAGGAAGAAAGGATCAAAGAAGAGGAGAAGAGCAGAGGAGAAAGTAGTGGGTAAGGAGGAAGAGAGGTGGTAAAAATCTCAGCAAAGAGCAGGTCCTGTATTTATATTCTTGTGTCGGCTTCTTATTTTTAGAAAACATATTGTTCTCTGTCATTATAATTGAAATCAGATAATGTTTTGGAGCAGAGCTCACTGAACAAACTCTCAGGTCTTGATGAGTTTTGTAGAAGAAGGGAAAGGTGCTCTTTTGTGTGTGAGGAGGAAGGTATCCTCGACATGATGAGTGGCATGACTATGCTGCTTACAAGGGGATTTTACAATAGGTGAACAACTAATGCCAGTAAGCTTTGCTTCGTTGGTTTTGGTTCATTCCAACTGAGGATATAACCCAGTGGGAGCAGTTAGGAGAAAGTAATAGACCTAGAGGGGAAAAGGACATTTAGTGGTTTTTTGCAGCTGTTAAGGTTTTCACCATGCAATCTGAATTGTGCCTTTGCTCCTGAGCAAGTGCTTTGGCATTTCATGCACAGCAGAGGTGAGTTACTGTGCTGGCTCTCTGAAAGAGACAAAGTAAGGGTTATTCACAGTGCCTCTTCCCTCCCCTCTTACATGTAGGTGTTTGACAGAGACTGCAAAAATGGGATGCTGCATCTATTTAAGGTTTCTTAGCATAAAGGAGAAAATAGCCCAAAGCAACATAATTGATTCAGTTTAGTGCACTTGGAACTAAACAGGCGTGCTGTCCTTTTTGTGTTTGGGGCTTCTTCATTCTGCAAAAAGTTTGCTTTTTGTACTGCTTACTCATTGGAGTCTTTGAAATTAGAAAAATAAATAAATCTGAGAGTCACTAAGCAGTAATTTTTGAATTGCCATGGTATTTATTAGCCATAATCCATAGGCATTTACTTACTGTCTGTCTTTTATTTTGACTATAAGGCAGTCTTGGCTTTGATGTTTCACTAATAGAGCTCATGCCATTTTTATTTGTCATTGTCCTGAATCTGCTTCTGGTGGATCACCAACAGTAGTGCAGGTAAAAGGAGTACTTAAAAATTGAAAGTTGAGCAGAACTCATGGTTCAGCAGAAAGTGTTAAACTGACCAAATACTAGCAACGCACTAGGTTTGGACAGGACAAGTCTTCATCTCCTTCTTCCCTCAGTTTTCAAATAGACATAATGGAAAAGCAACAAAGCAGTGTTGTTCTATAGAGCTAAAAGCAGTAGTTGTATTTCTGTCTCTTTCTCCTGCTAATCTGACATAATACAGTCATGTAATAAAATAAAGTAAAACTGAGAAGCCATTATAGTGGGGCAGGGACATCTCTCAGTAGATCAGGTTGCTCACAGTCCCTTGTAGCCTGACCTTGAAGACTCCCAGGTAGAGGGGGGCATCCAAAGCTTCTCTGGGCAATCTGTTCCAGTGTCTCAGCACCCTCCTTGTAAGACAAAAAATAAACAAGTTCTTATGTATAAGGAAGAGCAGTGCTTCCACAGTTGTATATTATATATCTATATGTCTCAGATAAGACAAAGTTCCTGCAAACGTTCAAATTCTGTTTGTAAAACTTCAAGCTGCAAACTTCAACTTCAGTTTGTAAAAGCCAGGCCTGACACACAAAATTAGGCCTATGTTTTCTGATCTTGTGTTCTTAATTGCTATATTTTGGTGGAATTTAAGAAATTATCCTTCCTGGGCAGAGAAGGTAAATTTAATACTTGCTATATTTGAAAGCTTGTGTGCTGTCTTTTAAATGTACACACAAACACAAACGTAGAGCTAATTCCAGGATTGAATTTGGTATCCTCTCCCAAATTAAATATCATCTGGAAATCTCCAGTCATGGCACGACAGAGAAAGTGGAAACAACTTAACAGATGATGTAGGTGATTTATTATTTACCATGATTTTTTCTCTTATACTTAACATCTTGTCCACAGCATGCCCTAGAAGGTGCTTCTGCAGCTGTGGATACAATAGCAATGGAAGAAGCAGAGTAACCAAGTTTCTGGTGCAATGTGGTAAACTGGAGCAGTGTTGTTTTTTAAAATTCATTGTTCCCATTTGTATTCTTCTCTTAAATGTAAATCAATTTGCAGATTAGAAGGATGCACAGAAAATTCCAAGTGGTACTTCTGGCCAGTTTAAATGCCCACTTAAGGTAAGCAAATGCAATGTCATTTTGTGTTAGTTGACTTTGGGATTACTTTACAATCTAAGGGGTTTGTAATAATTCTAACTTTTATTACACTGCATTTCTTTTCTGAATAAGTTGGTCATGCTCTGAGGCTGTACAGCTCAATTAAGACTTTTTCCCTACACACTGCATTTGTTTCCTAGGTATCTAGTAGGCAAGGTGCTTATAATGTTGTCAAAACATCTCATTTGTGTCTCTGCCAGTGACTCAGTCTCTCTTTAGGCTGGAGAGAATGAGAACAATGTTGTTGCAAACTGAAATCTTGGCACTGAACCTGAACTTTGGTAGCAGATAACAGAGGGATGATGGAACCTGGAGGAAGTCTGGTACTTTTCAGACAGTTGCCTGTGGAGGAGGATGAGACAAGCTGTTGCTCCTGAGAGTGGATGTGAGTTAAGGTCTGAAAGTATGGTGGTGTTCACTTGTTCCATACCCATTGGAAATGGAAAGCAAATGGAAACACAAAGATAGAGAACTGGAGCTTTTTAGTTCATGGCAATTATTTTTAGAGCAATAATGTCATTGCCATTCATCTGGTCTCATAAAATGGTCAGAGTTAATTAATGACCTGCAGCCTGGTTGTGGAAATTCTAGACACTGGAGTTACAGAAAACATTGCCTTCCAGTCCATGTGCCATCAGTGATGGTTGTAAAACATTTCCAGTGCATGGAAAATTTGCCAGTCCAAGAGAAGTTACAATATATCAAATTCAGCATCCTAGTACAACTCATAATGTCAAACTAAAAGAAACTTAAGTATAACCACTGAGTATGTTTCCTTAAAAACATTGCTCAACTCAGCTTAAAATGTATCTTGTGGAAGTGTGAGATTTATCTGCCATGGTCTGAAGTATAGTAGTTCTCTGTGCCCATTTTCTTCAGGCAAAAAAAATTCAATAGAATGGTGATCAGAATGGTTGATCCTGCACCCACTTGCTACTAGGAAAGATAAGATGGTTTGAATTCCCATTTTATAAGCAGACAGTTCTTTTAGATGGGTACTGGTCCATGCTGTGAGTATGGTGCACACAGGTAAAATGCTGTGCCTTAGGAACAAGTAGTGAATTTAGAAATATAAGGTATTGCTATTGCTACTGTAGAGTGGTCAAATTTTTGACTGTGCCACAAAGAAACCATTCAGCTTCTCATTTTCCTTCTTAATATGCTGTTACTTTATTGCTCAGCCATATCAATATTCTTGGGTTTAACTTGAAGTCAGTGAAACATCTCGCTGATAGTTTTCCATTACCCTTGCTTGGATGAAGCTAACAGTGGTGTAGCACAATATTATTATTTTTTTTTTTATTGATTCCCTCCTTTTCCTCTCTGAATTGCTAAGCCAACACAGGAGTGAATAGCTGTTTTTAAAATACCTGTTATGATTAAAAACTGTAGATAAAAGACACTGACAATTTTTCTCTTTTTCTGCTCTCTGGGTTGTCAGCTGTTATTGGAGCAATTTAACGTCCAGCTGGGAGGGTGGACAAGTAGCACCCTCTTGGATCTCTTTGCAAGTGCAGGCCTTGAAAATAGCTTCATGGATGGCTTTATGCAGTGCCTCACATTAGCCACTTTTCCGAAAACAAATTGACCTTTGCTGTGCAGTGTTTTATGTCAAGTAGGAGATCAGACCTGCAGCCACTTGTGCTGGAATTTCCTCTAAGTGCAGTATTAGATTTTCTGTTGTAATGGTGATAGCAGCTATTATGCCCGTTGCTGTTTCCTCCATTCCCCCTCCCACTTTTTTTGATTCAGCCAGGGTTGCCTCTAAATGTGTCTGCAGAAATCATTTCTACGACTTGTAATGGCAGGGCAAGAAAGGGGAGCCCTGAGCATCTCTGTCTAAAAATACCCTCCCTGTGGAGCTGGCTCTGTGCAGGTGCAGCTGACTGGAACATCTCCTCCGCCTCTTCCAGCAGCATCTCCGCACGCTGGGGCTTTCTCTGCGGGCTGGAACAGCAGAGCAGGGTGGGATGTGGGGCCCAGTCCTATCCCTACAATCAGCAGTTTCTTTAGTGGCTTGAAACTGAACAAAAGAACGGCTCAAATGTGTGCTGACTTCTAAGATTCCAAGTGATACATTTGTCTGCTGGGCCTTCTTCAAGCTGTGGAGGGAAAAATAGAACAAGCTTAGTTTTTCCATAATTTTCCCCCTGTAGCCCAAAGGAGACTACACGGCAGAGATGTCTTCTCTAATCTTCTCTTCCTACCCTGCATTATTTTCTTTCCCTCCTCCTTCCCTTCTGTCTCACAGCTCCCCTCCCCACCTGCATACATGCAGACTTTTGACAGCACACCAGTTTTATTCTCAAGCTCTCTTTTTAGCCCACATGGGTGTCTAGTCAGTGCCTTAGCCCCAGCTAATACACGAGAGTTTGAATAAATGTATAACAGCAGGTAGCAAGTGACTGTTGACAGGGTGACATATTGACTTAATATCTTGTGTTATGCGATATGAAGGATGTGCCTTTTGGTGTGTATTTTCATTTTAATTTTTTTGTGTGTGTGTGTTTCTTAGGCAGACACTTGTAGGCAGTTTTGAGTAATTGTCTGAAATCATTAACATGTTTATTAAATAAGGAAGCAGAGTGCATTATCTAGCAAATCAATTATGTAAATGCACAAAAAGCATAAGAGATTAGTCTTTAACTGTTGCTGAACTGCATCCACTTTCCTAAATTATAGATGAAAATGCTTTTTTTTTTTTTCTGTCACTGCGTCTGCTAGGGGCTTCACTTTGCTATTTCGGAGCTTAAAGTTAGATCGATTAATTGGTGCTATTGTGCAAGAAGAGGGCATTCCTGATGCCACACTAATGAACACCAGAGTGCATACATCCTTTCTATAGAGGGAAACAGATGGTCTGTAGTGAAGAACAGAAGTAATCTCAATTGGAGGGTCTGGATGACAAGATAAACTGACAGTGAAGCCCTAGCAATTTATTCGCTCATCTAGACACTGGGAAAAAATCTCCAGGAAAATCTGTTAATCTCTGGCATTTTTAGCAGTGTGTTTTCTTCCCTGTGATTTATGATCAAATGAGACTATGCCTCTACAGTTTTACCAATCCTCAACTTCAAGAGGAGAGAATAGAGCTCATCACTCACTGTGTGTGTGGAAAATTCACCCCTTTCGATTACAGCTGTATCAGTGGTGTGTGTGTGGAGGACCATGTGGTAATAACAGCACAAATGACACTGCCCTCTTTTCACTCACTCCATTTTCAGTTGTGCTCAACTGGAAAGAGAGCGTTCTCTGCTGTGATTCATGCAGCTGTGACGACTTACCCACTGTTCTGAAGCATATTGCACAGAAAGAAGGAAGACTTGCATCTTAGGTACATGGTGGATGCATGTGCAAGAGTCAGAGGAAAGGTTACAGCAGGAATTTTCAGTGGTAAAGCAACAGGATACCGTTTGTCATCTTTATTAATTGTCAAAATTAGATCAGTCGTAAGAGAGCTAACAGATAAATCTGGTTGAACTGAAAGATGAAGATGGAAGAGCTAGCAGATACCACCAAGGAGCTAAGAGATTCCAGGAGAGATAAAAAAATGTGGCTGGATGAGCTGGAGGGGGATTGTGAAAATGCAGCCTTGGTCGTTGCCTCAGGGAAGAAATAATAAACTTTGTAGACGTTTGGAAAAATGTCTCCAGTGAGCAGGAATGGAGAGGTTTGTTTTGTGCCATTGTTGCTGGTTCTCACTTGTAGTGTCTGTATCTTCATAAGCTCAATAAGAGAATGAATGCTGTGATAGCTGGGATTTGGAATTCTATTCATGTTTACATTGAGAAGAAAAATAGTCTTACTGTGCTTGAGCTGATTCTTTCTGATCACAGTGGCATCCATGCTTGGGCACTTGCAGAGACTTGACCATCCCTTGCCTGTGGTCTCAAAGACCTTTATCCTCCAATGAATCTCTTGGGAACAGATTACTCTACCTGGCTAGAGAGTCAAGGTGGAAAGGCAGGTGGACCAAGTCCAGCTCTTGGCTTTCACGAAGACTTTGGGAAAGCAGGTGCATTGGTGTGATCCCTAGGATTCTTTTACTCTCTGCTGTGAAGTGGGAAGAGCACTCTGTGGTGATGTAAGAAGGAACGTGTTGGAGTTTGCAAAGTACCTGAGTGGCTCTGATAATGTAGCCAGGGAACTCTTAGATACAGAATGGAACCTATATTGCTGAAGTTTATATTAATAAGAAAACGAATATTTGCAGTATGGCCTTCTGAATGTATTCAAATATGAACAATATTCTGTATGATTTAAACCCCCTTACTTACGAGGTGCATTTATCTGGAATGTGCCAATAGTTGTTGGACAGAGGTTTTTCAGTGGATATTGCACACCACTTAAAAAATTATTGTTTATTTAGTATCTTCAAAGCTCACTGGGCTGTAATAACAAAAAAAAACCCAAAACGTGTCATATTGCACTTAGTGAAGGCTCAAATCCTTTTACAAATACTTGTTTTTCAACACCTAGAATGAGAGCTGAAGTCCTGAGTGGTGTCTTTTCAAGAGGAGAGCTCACAGAGCTTGTTTCAGATAATGCAGAACATACTTCACATCATAGTACTGCATAGGTATGGCACTTCTGTAAAAGTTGTTTCAGAAAGTCAGCACAACACCCCCATGCTCATGCTGTAAATACATCTTTGTGATGAAGCTCAGAATGTGATGAAAATATTTTTATATTGTGTTTTTAACTTTTGATACATCTCTTGGCTTTAAAGATAAAAGGATTCACTCCCAGATTTACACTCCTCTGATGTGATTAAAATCAGATAGGTGTACTGTAAATAGAATATGCTCTCTATGATGGTGGGTATGGCTTCGTTTTTTTGAGCAAGAGGTTTCTTGTTATGGAAAATCAGCTTTTCTTGATGAGTTGATTGTCACTGTT
Source organism: Florisuga fusca (assembly GCA_038090715.1). NCBI lineage: Eukaryota > Metazoa > Chordata > Aves > Apodiformes > Trochilidae > Florisuga > Florisuga fusca. Next base: position 3,110,720 of record JAAWXA010000040.1, on the reverse strand, counting down.
TTCAGCAGAACCTTCTTTCATCTATTATTCATTTTGGAAGACTGAATAGTATGGTTTGGGTGTAGTCTGGTACCAGACACCAGTAGAGAATAACCCCTGCAAAAATGAGATCCACAGAGCTATCAGGAGCAGACTGGAGAACAGTACAAATGCATCTTTGTTTTGGTTTGGTTTTTGGTTTTTTTTTAAATCCCCTAGCCAATAAGAACCACAGTGTTACATGCTGTAAAATTTCCTATAGCCCCTGTTTAAATGCCTGATTGACCAGACAAAAAGATGAGTTTCTGTGCACCTTGTGCCCATGTAAGATATCATGTGAACAAAGGCCCCTACCCTCTAGTGAAGGGAATAGACCAGCCCCTACTACCTGATAATGATTGGAAGATGGAGCAAAATCTGGGAAGACTGGGTCTAATATTTTTCCCCAGACCACTAACACAAACTGGAATGCTTGTGGAAGGGCTGCAGTTTCTTTCCCATGGCTTACTGTGAGGTCTGTAGGGCTGCAGTTTGGTGTGCATGTAATGACTGTGAAGTCCTATGTGGCCATGGATTTGCTGCAGTCTCTATGTGCATATAGATGGATGTATTTATAGAAGAATCACTGTGAATGTGAGAAATAAACCTTTGAAGTGCCAAGCCAAATATTCTGAGGGGAAAAAATAAGATTTCTTGTCTACATCAGAAGCTTGCATTTCATATAGACTTGTCTCATTTTACCCAAAATATCTCCCCACAGGTTATGAGAGCTGAAAACAATAATAAGAATGGGAAATGTAGGGGGTGGGAGTTGTGTCTGCAAAAAAGGGAGAGAGAGAGGAGGGAAATAAACATCTCTGAAATGTTTTTGTTCCTCCTTGCTTCTTTCCAGTAGCTTTTTCTCTTACTTTGTTTCCTGTTCTGTCATAGAGCTGCCAGGGAAACAGAGCAGTGTTGCTTTCCTTTTGGTCAGACCCCTGCAGGTGTCCTGCTGGCGAGTAACAGGGGCTGGAAGACAGCTAGACAGCTTCCAGTGGTTTGTAAGCAGGATGGACATTCCCCTCTCCCCCCCCAGGACTCTGGGCTGTGATGCCAAGTCAGGGAGATGGGAGGCATAAGATGGATACATGCCTCTTAGCTCCCAGCATGGCTGCCACCACAAAACCAGCCCAGGCTCAAGACAAATATTTTCCTTTGTCCCTTTGGGAAAGAAAAGCATCCAAATGTCTCCAGAGACACAAAAGGGGTCCACTCGTCTTTCATTAACCCACTTCTGTGATACTGTAAGACTAGGCTGAGTTACTTTTGGATATGGATTAGAGCCAAGTAATGTTACTGAAAGCAGGCTTTTTGGAAAGCAAAATAAAATCTGGATGTTTTCCAAAATTAACTCCTCAGTTGATGGCAGTGGTTTTGTGTGTCACTTCTATTTCAAAAACAGTGAAGCAATAACTTTCATTGAGAACTGTTTGGGGCTGCAGGTCCAGGCATCTAGGTGTCTTTGCACATGTTGGCAGCAGGACATCTCCATCTTCAGTTGGTGCTTTGAGGGAGAAATCCTTGATCTCAGTTAAAAGGATTGGGGAAGTGGCTCTCTGCTTTCTTTTTGGTATCTTTATGGTTTGAATACAATGTATCCTTGAAATGTCTAAGTTGTTGCTCTAAAAGAAAGAGATAAATCGAGAGAGGACCACATAAGGGGCCTGTATTACCTTCAGAAAAATACATTACAAATAATTTGTGGATTAAAGAATGAGAATTCTTGCTTTCTTGCTTGGATGTAATTACTTCTATAGTGCTCATTACTTCTGATATTATAGAGGATCTTTCCATTCCCTGTTCTCTTTAATATAATGTGTAGTACTGAAGCTGAAGAAAGCCAGGAAGGGAAGAGGGCAGGCTTACAAGTGGGACACAAGATATTTTGGTTTTTAAAATACCATATTATTTGTAGCACTAAGTCTTTTCATGCTATGATGAAAGGTTGTGTGCTAACAGCATGCACAGTTCAGAGGTCATTTCAGTCCTAAGCTACTAAATCCTTCCAAACAGTGTGATTTTAACCAAGGTTTGTGAAATATAGCCAAGCAATTTGTTGTGCTCTGTACTTGAAAACCATTATTTCATATCATACATTGATGTTATCTGTGTGATTGTTTTAGTTTTGTTCTTGGAAAGTGCTGTGAAAGTAGCAGTGACCTTAATATTTATTTTTTTTTTAGTGCCCTGGAGACCTAAAATATTCAGAGTTAAAATAGCAATAGGTTGTTAGCTGCCAGCTTTAGCATGCATTCTGAGTAATTTTAGTAATTAAGTAAGTGAAAGTGTGGGACTATGATGATGTTAGAATGTAGCTTCAATTAGCTGTAAGCATCAGTAATTGTAAATGCTTCATCTTTTCATGGAAATACCTTGGTTGGACTGGGCCTGCACCTTGGCATTTGAATCGGCTTGCACTGCTGTAGGTAAATGTTAACATGCAGCAAACACTGCAGGCAGATGAGCTGGCTGCCAAGAGAAGGGCATTTTTCAAATGTATCGCTGTAGTGTTGAATGAGAAGCTGAAAATATGGTTTCTGTGAGAGATTTAAAATATTAAAGAAGCTGGTAGCAATAAATGAAAGTGCAGCCACTGGTTAGCAGCGTCTGGCGATGTATCAAGACCATATCTGGAAGTAAAACTCGTAACATAAATTACTGAATACAGAATTACTGCAATGTGTTAAGGATTCTTTTTAATTACAGGATGTTAAGGCTTCAAAAATAAAATTCTTCAAAGTTAATCATGGAGTAAAATAACTCCATATTTAGCCGAGCTTCAACTTCATTAAAACTGTTCAAACGGCTGAGGGAGCCCTAATAAGTTTTGTTCAAAGATACAACATCTTTGAAAAATTTCTGCAAATCTAACTCTATTATCTTTGATATCTCTAATTGGATATAGCCATCTCCAGTCATGTTGTCTAGTGGATTGCATCCATGATAAGGTGTTGTAAATGTATCTTGTCCTGAAATTAGCAGCTCCAGGGGGCTGTTCTCACCGTAGTACATAAGCCCTCCAGGCAATGTTTTTATTGTCAGGCAAGTACAAAATGGGCATCTTGCCTCATAGAAATGTAAGACCGCGTTGGGGTGTGGAAAATGGGGGGAAAATGGAATAAGCAACATTCTGACAGTATCAAATCATTAATGAGGGCACTGGTTCCTAAATTATTTACAGTGAATTCCATGTGCTCAGCTGTTTCAGAACTGTTAATATTGATGTGTTGTTTGTTACATACAAACATTTTGGGGTTTTTGTTTTTTTTTTTCCTTTAGACTTCTTTTTATGTGATATAATTTAATTACTGATACTGTCTGAGCTGTAAAGAGCTTTTTTTTTTTTTTTTTTTTTTTCTGCTCTGCAAAGTGAAATCACTCCCTAATTTACTACAGAGGATCGCTTTACAGGGAGCTGCCAATACCCTGTATGTGATGGAGCAGCACTGGGGTGTAGTGTTCATCCTCACAGGTTGGGGCAGACGGGTGATGGGGGACGGGCCCGTGTTCTGCCACCCCCAGGAGCCCGCTCCCTGGTTCCGCTGCTCCGTGTCCCCCTTTCCCGGGCCTGGCGGGTCCCTGTCGCCTCCCTGGAGCTGTTCCTTCAGGACCAGCGGCTCTGCCCGCGGCTTGGTGGCCCTGACGGCAGCTTCGGCAGCAGATACGGCAGTAGCGTTTTGCCCTCTGCTGGGAAGCGGAGTTTGCGGACAGATAAATGCTGTGAACTGTTGTGACAAACACTCTCTTCAAAGGGACTGAGCAAGTCTGAAGTAATACTTCTCAGGCTTGTACAAGTTCTCTTCCTGTGCTTTGTTTCCTCAGACGTTGTACCAACAGCTTAAGTTTCTCTTCGTTCCTTTAAGTGTGGTGTATATATATATATATATATATATATATATATATATATTTTTTTTTTTTTTTTTTTTTTTTTTTTTTTTTTTTTTTTT